>BGPR01019773.1:11911-24485 GCA_013235015.1 Araneus ventricosus
AATTTGCTGGAGTAACGGCTAATATATGTTCAATGTTTCGTCCTCCAAACGGAAGCTCAGCTGTCAGTCTGCAAACCACACTACTTGGAATTCACCATCTTTGCATCTTCATACATTTGCGAATTATTATTTTTTAAAGGTGTTTCACACATTTGAATCATCATCATCTGTGCATTATATGACAGATATATAATATGTATTTCGATTTTCTGATTAAATTCGAAATCCTTCGAAGCTCACTGATACGTGTAACACAAGATTCTGAATTTAGTTTAGTTATATTAAGATATAATTTTGAAGTCGAATGAGAACTATTTCGGAATGGACCTCGTAATTTTGAACCATGGTCATGTGAAAATGACGATGGCAGATAAATAATATTTTTAGTCAATTCTATGAATTCTGATTTTAGAAAAATAGTTTAATGTTCTCAAATTTTCCATCTTTCTGAATAGTAGCACGCTTTTGTATGTTTCTGAAGAGTGCTGGTATTTTTATGTATCTGAATTATATGCATTTTATAGTGTTTTCATATTCTTCCAATTAATGACGAAAAAATGCAATTAATTGGATATTATACAGCGGTATTTCTATATTTATTATAATTATGTATTTATTACGAACAACTTGTTTGTGAAAGCTTCTTCGAGAGATATTCTTCGATCAGAAAATTATGTGTCAGCAGGAAGGTTCTCTTAATGTTATGTCAAGTTTAATGGCGTATATGATGAATGATACTAAGAGACAGATGTTCTGAAGAATATTAGTTAGTTCTTATAAAATAAAGCTTAGGAATTAACATTCTGATCAACACAGAGTTGGATTAAAAATTATCATGCTTCTGTTTTCCTGCAAAATTCGCCTATTATAAATTCAAGGAAAGCAAACATATTAACAAAACAAAATTGTTTATTTATTTTTTATATTAAACTTGTATTAATTGGGATATACTAATAGTTTACGATTTTATGTTCTTAGGCTGAGATGAAATATTATCAAAGTATTTGTTTCTTCTCTTCCTTTATTTTTCCTATATCATGTGCACTCTGCAATTATTTATGAACTTTAGCAATATTTTAAATGTTGGATAAAAATTCATAGAACAAAATGAGCCTAGAAAATAACCATATAAAACAGAAGCAACACGAGGGCTATTTTTGGAGCAGTTTCGACCACTGGTCAGATGATAAGGGCGACGCCTGAGCCACCACCTCCTTTCCGAATTACCGCGCTACACCAGCAGGAGGGTGTTTTACCCTCAAGATCAGATTTAACGTTTACCAGGCCCTCATCTATGGCGAATCTTTGGTGTAATCGGGTTTCAAACCTGGGACCTGTCGTTCCCAAAACTGAGATTTTATCACAACGTCATCGCTGCCCCGATTAAAATAAGAGTAAAACACTTTTCTGATTTTCCGCCAGCTCTCCATATTAAAAGAATATGGAGAGCTGGCGAGAGAATTATTCGTCGAGTATTTAGGATATTGGCGATTTCGTCGAGTATTTAGGATATTGGAGATTTCGTCGAGTATTTAGGATATAGGCGATTTCGTCGAGTATTTAGGATATTGGCGATTTCGTCGAATATTTAGGATATTGGTAATTTCTTCGAGAATTTAGGGTATTGGCGATTTCGTCGAGTATTTAAGATATTGGCGATTTCGTCGAGTATTTAGGGTATTGGCGATTTCGTCGAGTATTTAGGATATTGGCGATTTCGTTGAATATTTAGGATATTGGTGACTTTGTCCAAGATATTGGCTTTGCAAAGGATACTGATGATTTTCTGATCTCCTAGACAATCTTAATTTTTTAAAATTATGCAACTATAGTAAGGAAACAAACAAATATAATATGCCGGTATTACAAATATACGTGGGGTCTGGGTTCGGGGAAAATAAATTTCAAGAATATCACCCAAAACCAGACCACATGGAAAAGGAAAATATTATCTAACTCGCGTACCTAGGGGTGTACACAAGAAGACAATTGAAGAGAACTCAGTTTAGAACTAGTTGAGTTTATTAAAGAAAAACATATAAGTGTGAGATTATTTACACGGATGAGGTGTTTACGTATTTGACAAGAGAGAGATTTAGGGTTTAGACATTATTAGAATTTTAACATTACGTAATTAGGTGAAAAGACAATTATGTCTCTACAATCTAATTACTAACATTACGTTTAAAAGATATTAGCCATCGCCCATCGCCGCTGCTACTAGGGGAAAAACCCCGTAGCTCGTTAGGCCTCCCTCGACCGCACGTCTATTCCATTGCAAATCTAACAGCCAAATCATACGGATTAAAACATTACACCCCGTTTTAACGAAAAACTTCCACGCATGTCACGTGGCTTGTGACGCAATAGCGCGTGATCTTAACTTTCAATACCTTTCTGCTGACTTTGCATTTATTCAAATAAGCTTGTTCGGCGAGTGAAAAAATATTATTAGGGCGGAATTAAACTTACGCTATTAAGCTAGACGGGAAAATGCAATTCCCACATGAAATATTTGCTAACATATCGCTGTTCAACCTTTAAACGACACGGAAAACGAACTCACAGGTGGATTTACTAGTTTCTAAGAAAGCTAGATCTGCCTTGGACATAGGACATAAATCCTTCACATCCTCAGCAGATTATAACGTGTAAGAAATTATGAGGAAATTCTTGAGGCATTACTGATTTAACAGCCCACGTCAATAGATTTTGGCACGGCAATTATTTCCGAGATGTTTTCATAGGCCAAATACAGGCGAACATCCACCAACTAAGCTTTAAATCCCTCTATAATAAATGACTGTGGCTTTCTGAAACAGACATGCTCATTTAGCAGAGCGCATTTGATGTGTTACCATGAAAGCGCGGGTAAATATTATGAATTAACTAAAAGAGGCCGAAGAAAAGACAATGCGATCTCCATCATACGGTAAAGTCGAATTTTTGCCATCACAGGAACACATGTCACTAATCCATTACGCTGTGGTGGAAGACCACGAATTTTTCCAGGCCGCAATGCGAGTCATCTCATTAAAAAGCAAGAAGTGTTTTTGTTATTATTCAGTTTTATCTCTCTCTCTCTCTGTCTTTTTATTTTTAATGTTTTCTTCATTGTTGCTTCGGAAGCAGCTGTCAGTCGAACGGAATTGGCCTTAGTGCCAAAATTCTCATGCTCCGAGTTTGATGGATGTACGCAGTTTATGTAGTAGCAGGAAACAGCCGAGAAGACGCGGGAAATTATTTTTTGTTCTTGCTAACTTTTTCAGTGATCGATCCTTTTTTATTGTCTCTCCACCCTCTACATGGACTGGGCGTTTGAAAGAATTTAAATTGCGCATCGTCTGCTGGTATTAAATTCTATCTCATTAATGCGGTGTTAATATAATAGCGCTGAATTGTTTTGTCTGGCGGGGGGGATAGAGATATGTTGATGAATTGAGTAATTTAAATACGCTTCTGATCTGATAAGAATTAGAAGGGAAAAAAGCGTCTTACAGAATTTTAATTAGTTGTTCTCAAAATTGAAAAGTTCCATCTGGGTGAGTTAGTTTTTCTTAGACTTGCGACCAAATTTTGGACTGGTTATTCTCTTAGAATACTTTTATTTTAACTACTTTAACGCTAATTTATAAGTTTAATTTTTCTTTTAAATTTCAAATATTCTAAAGGCAAAAAAACATCATTTCCTGGTATAGGCTGTTTCCAGATAAGCCTCTAAATTTCATCGCCGTCTATATGTAAGCAATTGTAAACACGTTTTCTTCTTTCAGTAACACACACCACAATTTCTTCACAAAATAACGGGTGTCTTTTTCTGTTTCGTGTAATTCCAAGCCTCAAAATAGGTAATTTTTGTATTCTATTATTATCCTATAAGTTTCGACTGAAAATAGCAATTCATTATTTTGAGGACAATTTTTGCTCCCTTTGGACGAGTTTTCTGGTTTACGTATAGTAATATGTATTTAATACGTATAGCCTGTAATACGTATTTCCGGTGTAATGCTAAGTCAATGGTTCTTCAAAGTAGAAATCCAACATACAAGCAGATAAAGTCAAGGTTTTCAATGTAAATAACAAACCAGAAAACTAGTCAATTGGGTTTGTAATAAGAACAGAAGTTGAGAGGAAAATAAATAATTTATCCATGCCAAAAATGATAAATTATTTCACAAAAAGGAAAAAAGAGAATAATACGCGAGAATGAGGAATAAAATATTATTAATCTGAAAATTCTAATTTTATTTATTGTTCAGTCATTTTATTTATTGTTGAAGCACCCACACTGATTCTTCAGCGTCTTTCTATTGGCTTACACGTGACTATACTATTTGTACGATTGTAAGATACTAGAATCGTTTCATAATACTCATGCTCAGAATTATACTCGATGCTTCCTTTCTTCATAGAATGCCCATATTACTGGCAAATAATTCATGACAAAAACTAAAATTTGTTGGATAAAAATTCAGAAAAATGAAAGGGAAGTATGGTGGTATAATCGCAAAATAAGCAGTGCCGAAACGCTCTAAACTGGGTGATAAAAATCGCTCTGTTTTAATGACATTTTCGCCATTTTTTGTCATTTTCTTTCTCGAAAAAACGCAGAAAAGCCGGAACGTTTAACCTGGTGACAAAATCGCGCTGTTCTAAGGATATTTTACCATTTTGTTATTTTCTTCTCGAAAAAGCAGTGCCAGAACGCTCTAAACTGGGTGACAAAATCGCGCTGTTTTGCTGTATCATTTTCACCATTCTTGTTATTTTCTCGAAAAAAAAGCAGTGCCGGAACGGTTTCCAAACTGGGTGACAAAAATCGCGCTGTTTAAGGACATTTTACCTTATTTTGTCATTTTCTTCTCGGAAAGAAAATGCCAGTGTCGAAACGATCTAACCTGGTGACAAATTCGCACTGTTCTGTTGACATTTTCACCCGACATTTTTTTGGTTATTTTCTTTTCAAAAGAAAGCGGAACGTTTAACCTAGTGACAAAACGCGCTGTTTGACATTTTGAACATTTTGGTCATTTTCTTCGGAAAAGAAAAGCCGGAACGTTCTAAACTGGGTGACAAAATCGCGCTGGTTTTAAGGACATTTTACCATTTTTTGTCATTTTCTCTCGAAAAAAACAGTGTCGGAACGATCTAACCTGGTGACCAAAAATGCGCTGTCTCTATGACATTTTCACCATTTTTTGTTATTTTCTTCTCGAAAAAAAAAGTAGTGCCGGAACGCTCTAAACTGGGTGACAAAATCGCGCTGTTCTATGCTGACATTTCACCATTTTTTGTTATTTTCTTTCCCCAAAAAAAAGTAGTGATTGAACGTTCTAACCTAGGGTGACAAAAATCGTGCTGTTTTAAGCGCTGACATTTTACCATTTTTTGTCATTTCTTCTCGAAAAAAGTGCCGGAACGTCTTAAACTGCGACAGAAATCGCGCTGTTCTAAGGACATTTTACCATTTTTTTGTCATTTTCTTTCTCGGAAAAGCAGTGTCGGAAACTATTCAACCCAGACAAAAAATCGCTGTTCTAAGGACATTTTCACCATTTTGTTATTTTCTTCCCCTGCGAAGTGACGGACCGTTCTGAACCTAGGTGACAAAATCGCGCTGTTTTGGCGCTGACATTTTTTGGCCTATTTTTTGTCATTTTCTTCTCGGAAAAAAGCAGTGTCGGAACGATCTAACCTGGTGACAGAAATCGCGCCGGTTCTAAGACATTTTCACCATTTTTGTTACTTTCTTTCAAAGAAAAAAAGTAGTGCCGGAACGTTCTAACTCTAGGTGACAAAATCGCGCTGTTTTATGGATATTTTTACCATTTTGTCATTTTCTTCGAAAAGAAAAGCCAAACAAGTAAACCAGGTGACAAAATCGCCATTTTAAGGATATTTTTACCATTTTGTCATTTTCTTTCGGAAAAAAAGCAGTGCCGAACGTTCTAACCTAGGGTGACAAAATCGCGCTGTTTTGCTGATATTTTACCATTTTGTCATTCTTCTCGAAAAAAACATGCCGGAACGCTCTAAACCTGCTGACAAAATCGCGCTGCTGTTTTGGCTGATTTAAATTACCCATTTTTTGTATTTTCTTCTCAAAAAGTAGCGCCGGAACGTCTCTAACCCGGTGACAAAATCGCGTTGTCTCTATGCGATATTTTACCATTTTTGCCTTTTCTTCTCGGAAAAAAGCAGTGCCGAACGCTTCTAAACTGCGGACAAAAAATCGCGCTTGTTTTGCTCGATTTTACCATTTTTTTGTCATTTTCTTCTCGGAAACAGTGTCGGAACGATCTAACCGGTGACAAAAAATCGCGTTGTTCTAAGGATATTTTCACCATTTTTGTCTATTTCTTTCTCGAAAAAAAGCTAGTGCCGGAACGCTCTAAACTGGGACAAAATCGCACTGTCTTGGCTGACATTTTACCATTATTTTGTTATTTTCTTTCTCGAAGAAAGTCAGGTCGGAACGGATCTGCAACCTGGTCGACAAAATCAGCTGCTGTTCTATGATATTTTACCATTTTTTGTTATTTTCTTTCCCCGAAAATAGTGTACGGAACGATCTAACCTGCCTGGGACAAAATCGCGCTGTTTTAAGGATCATTTACCATTTTTGTCATTTTCTTTCTTCGGAAAGCAGGCCGGAACGTCTAAACTGTGTGAACAAAATCGCGCTGTTTTGTGACATTTTACCATCTTTTTTTTTTTCTTCCCGAAAATAAAAAGTAGTGATGGAACGTTCTAAACTGGGTGACAAAATCGCGCTGTTCTAAGGACATTTTCACCATTTTTTGTTATTTTCTTTCCCCCAAAAAAAGTAGTGACGGAACGTTCTAACCTAGGTGACAAAAATCGCGCTGTTTTAAGGACATTTTTACCATTTTTTGTCATTTTCTTTCTCGGAAAAAAGCAGTGTCGGAACGATCTAACCTGGTGACAAAAATCGCGCTGTTCTAAGGACATTTTCACCATTTTTTGTTACTTTCTTTCTCAAAGAAAAAGTAGTGCCGGAACGTTCTAACCTAGGTGACAAAAATCGCGCTGTTTGTTGATATTTTACCATTTTTTGTCACGATTTTCTTTCGGAAAAGCAGTGCCGAACGTTCTAAATTGTACAAAAAATGCGTGTTTGTTAAGAATTTTACCATTTTTATTATTTTTTCTCGGAAAAGCAGTGTCGGAACGATCTTAACCTGGTGACAAAATCGCGCTGTTTTAAGGACATTTTACCATTTTTGTTATTTTCTTTCTCGGAAAGAAAAGCGGAACGTTCTAAACTGTGACAAAATCGCGCTGTTCTAGGACATTACACCATTTTGTTATTTTCTTCCCCAAAAAAGTAGTGACGGAACGTTAAACTGTACAGACAAAATGCTGTTCTAGACATTTTTACCATTTTTTGTCATTTTCTTTCTCGAAAAAAAGCAGTGCCGGAACGATCTAAACTGGGTAACAAAAATCGCGATGTTCTAAGGACACTTTCAACATTTTTTGTCATTTTTCCTCGAAAAAAAAGCAGTGCCGGAACGCTCTAAACTGGGTGACAAAAATCGCGCTGTTTTAAGGACATTTTTACCATCTTTTGTTATTTTTTCCCTCGAAAAAAAAGTAGTGCCGGAGCACTGTTCCTGTGCGTTTCGCATTCACTACACCCCTAGGGAAGTAGAACGAAGTATGGTCCATAAAAATTAATTTCAAAATCAAACAAAAATTAATTTTCTTTATTTAAAAAAATAAAAAAATATGTTTCTGAAGAGGTTGATTTTAAGTGAAATTTAATGAAAACAGGGAGGGAGGAATTCTTTGTCAAATGAAAGGAAGTCCAACTTCATTTCGCTCCGTCAAGTTTAATTAAAATCTTTCGAAAATAGGAATTTGAATTAAATGATTTCTGAATAAGGAGACAAAGAGCTATTGTTTCAGCAGGATTCAAAGTTAATTAGGGAAAATTTTAATTTAAATCTTACGTCATTTTGTCACAGAATTAAAGCTCCTTTAAATATTCCGACGATTGTATTATGAAGAGACAACTAACAGTTTTTGTGTGTAATAGTGTTCCTTGAATATTGAATATGGCTGTTCGTACTTGAATTGTTTTCCTTTTTGATAAGGAACCACCGATTCTAAGTCTTCAAGTAAAAATTAAAATATAGCATCGATAATCATAACGATTAAGAATACTATCGAAATTTTCCGCTGTTTAAATTTCAGTTTTAACATTGAATCCGTAAATATTTAAAACCACAGATCACGCTTTTAAACTTATGAACCTACAAAATAACGTGTGATTTCATATAACTTACCTTTATCTAAATTACAGGGTGTTCATTAATTATTGTCGGTGTTTCCGTACCTCATAACTTTCGAATAAAAAATATTACGCAAAAACCGATTACGTATTCGTAAATTACAACTCAAAGAATTTTACGTGGCAACAATGCGATCTTAGCGCATTTGCAGTCTGGGTAATTATGACGTCATAAATAAAAATGGCGACCGTGCAAGAAAAAGCAATGTGTGTATTGTGGTTTTTCGAAACTAAATTTGGTTTGGGGGTTTGTCAAGAACATTGTGTACAAGACCCCTGTGCCCTCCCTTGATAAACTGAAGCGCAGAATTGTTACTGCGATCCAAAAAGTTACCCCACAAATGCTGGAGAACACTTGGAGGGAAATCGAATTTCGTCTCGATGTGTTACGAGCCACGAAGGGCAGCCATGTGCAAATTCATTAATATTTTTAATATCATTAATGAAATTCTTTGAGTTGTAATTTATGAATATGTAATCGGTTTTTGCGTAATATTTTTTATTCGAAAGTTATGAGGTACGGAAACCCCGACAATAATTAATGAACACCCTGTATATTGCTACACATAACTTTATTTTGACTTTTTTTCTGTTGTTCAAATTTGCAGTCCACTCTACAATAATATGAAATGAAATAATGTAAATTTGGAAGTATGCGTAAGGTAATTAAGGTAGGAAGAAGCGAAAATTAATAAATATTCTGAGATGATTTAAACGATTTATGACCCTACCTTTTTGCACAGTGTATATATATATATATATATATATATATATTTACAATAATTTGGTAAAAGAACCCTTCACCGAGTCCGTCAGCCTCAACTACTCGACCGATTTTTTTTTCATTTGAAAAGTTATGACGTCTAGATATGTTATCATGGGTCTTCTGCCCCACCCCACCCCATTTTTGAACGAAATAGAACCAGTGGGAGTGTTCTCCCCTAACCTTTCTCGTATACTTCCCCAAAAAGGTGCCGATTCCCCTTCCCCCGCGTGGCTAAAAAATTCGAACCTACTGTTACTCAGAATCCAATGACTATCAGAAGGTTTTTCATTATAGTGATTGAAAAATATCTAGGTAAAGAATCAAATTCAAAGAGATGCGTAACGATTTTCCGCTCTTACAGGCTAAAGGACAAACTGACGTAATTCGCTAGCCCGTAATGAAATTCCGTTCCTTTCGCATGCACAGAAGATTGCTTCCAGTACGCATGCGTATGGAGATCACGGATTCTCTTCAAATGTAAATTATACAGACCGACAGACAGTCAACCCTTTGACGGATTTGGCCCAAAATTTTATACGGACCTACATTCATGACGATAAAACTGTGTACCAAATTTTATCCACCCAGCTATTCAGGTTTTTGAGTTATAGTGTTTACATGACCGCGGACAGACAGTCAGACTTCCCGTGGACGGATTTTGTCCAAAATTTGATAGAAACCTACAAATTATGTGTCAAGTTCACATGCCAAATTTCATCCCTTTATCTCTAATAGTTTCCGAGTTATCGGGTTCACAGACACACAGACATAATTCCAAAATTGCGTTTTTCGGACTCAGGGAGGTCTAAAACGTGGAGATTCGTCAAAATCTCGAGTTCGAATTTTTTGACGATTACAATACTTTCTCTTTGTATACTTCGTATACGAGAAAGTAAAAAACACTTCTCCACCATACATTCTCTATATGTTTTTCAATTTCTCTCGAAAATGGGGCGGAACAGGCGACCTTTGATGACATATCTAGACGTCATAACCTTTTAAATGAAACAAAAATTGTTGAAATTCGTTGGGTGGTTGTTACCGGCGAACTGTCCAAAGGTTTTTCCCCATAGAGAATGTACAGTAGGAAAGTATTTTTAAGATTTCGTTCGAAAAGGGTGGGTGGGTGGCGGAAGGCGACATTTGATGACATATCTATACGTCATAACCTTTCAAATGAAATAAAAATTGTCGAAATCGGTTAGGTGGTGGGACTGGGGAATCTCTGAAGATTTTACCATATTATTTTAAATATATAGATCCCAACAGTTCCATCACAATGGCGTGTCAAAAATAGCGTAAAATACCTATTGTAGATGATGGAAACTGTTTAGTTAGGGCGATTTCATTCTGTATTTATGGATCTGAAGACTTTTATGTCGAAATTCGTGAGAAAGTTATACAAAACATTACAACTAGATGAGGTTTATTGAAAGATTTTACAATTTTAAAGGAATCTGTTGTCTACAAAGAATATGAAATCTACTGTGGTTTTATGGTCTGTTCCACTGATCTTCTTGCAGTATTTAAATCTGAAAAAAGTAGTGGCTGAGATCCTCGAAGCAGCGAGGTGGCCGGGGCAGTCCTGAGCAAAGTGGGTACTGGTCGCGAACCCCCTCCGAAAGGTGGCGAGAGCGCCTATTATAATGTAAAAGAAGCAACAATAAGTGAAAACATTAAACGCTTAAAATATTTCGCAGATGTAATATCTATTGAGAAATAAAGTTGTAAAATATCAGCGGATTAATTATTTATGTTAATAACTAACACATATTTTTGATAAATATCCACAAAGATGAAAAAAGGTAAGGTTTCAATGTGATAAGAAAACTCAAATAATTTGGTTATAATTATCATTTTGTGAAGTGTAACTAATATACAAGAAAGAAATCACGAATTAAAGCATTAAATGGTACTTACGTATTAACGCCACCGAGGCCACAGATTTGGCGGTTTTTAAGTGCCGCCAAATCTGGCGGTTTTTGTACTTACGTATTAACGCCAATTTGGCGGTTTTTAAGTGGCGCCACTTTGGTGGTTTTTGTACTTACGTATTAACGCCAATTTGGCGGTTCTTAAGTGCAGCCAATTTGGCGGTTTTTGTTCTTACGTATTAACGCCAATTTGGCGGTTTTTGTACTTACATATTAACGCCAATTTGGCGGTTTTTGTAAACAAGATTGCTCTTTATTGGCGCATTACCGCCAATCTATAGCCTCGGTGGCGTTAATACGTAAGTACCCATTAAATGTTTAAAAGCCTTTTTGTAAGTCTGTAAACTAATGAAGCTGCATTATTTAAGTGAGGTAGCAATTTAAGTTAATAACTAACAGACATTTCTGTTAAATAATATGTAAAGAAAATTAAAGTGAGTTTTCATGAACCTCTCTTGCATTTTGACCTGTATATTGTTACAAACATGGACAGTCGCTTCCCAGCAATGTGAGTCTTATGGTTGGGAAGAGAGTTTTACAGGGATAAGTATGGGATGACTAGCAGCAGCCATGTCTAGTCCCCTGACCTTGGCGACCATCTTAGCGACTTGGCGACAAACTTGGCGACCATCTTAGCGACTTGACGACGAACTTGGCGACCATCTTAGCGACTTGGCGACTTTGGCGACGAAATATGGGATTTCAAAGGTGCTGGAATCTTCTCGATATCTCTATTAGCAGAGGAGATACGCTTGAATGTACTAGAAGATTCCATGTGACGTCACGGCCTGCCGCGGGAGACTATATAAGGAGAGCGCTTGGATGACGGGGCTTGTGTTGATCGACTGGGATCGCCTTGGAGCGCTAACGTCTTTGGAGTTCTATCCGCTGTGCGAGCTAGTAAGCTGTTAGACGCCGAGCGGTAGTAGCGTTGATCCATTGGGAATGACTTTAGAGTTTCGTCCGCAGTGCGAGCTAGGAAGCTGGTGAGCTGAGCGCTATTGAAAGCGCAGTTATTGTCGTTACTAGTTATTTGCTGACTGTTTGTGTTGTTAGATAACAAAGTGCTGAACTGTTATTACCCGTGAATTGTTCTCTATTTACATTGGTAATCTGTGCAATATTTATTGTTTCCTGTATATGTGCTACGTGTTTTCCTTCATATTTGTAAATAAACCTTCATTCTCCACTATCCTGCGTGTTGGACTGTTTACACCATACACCCACAGTAAGACTTTTGTAACAATATTTAGAAAATTCAAAGAATCTGAATAAAATATCTGAGGGAGACTGTTTGTTACTTTCAAAAGACCAAATAAACGTATAAAGTAACAAAATTGAGATTAGTTTACACGATGCACTTGATCAAAGCTTAGCACAGTCTGGCTTTAACGATCCATTTAAACCCTCTTGGATCATTAAATACCCTCCGGGGACTTATTTTCCCAGATAACGCAAGTTGTGTAAATTGAAAGTATCGTGAGATTAAAGACAACTGCGTCAATTTAGCCCAATGAATTAGTCTTATCTCTGTGAACTGCATCTGACTTTTGACAC
>BGPR01019774.1:0-14504 GCA_013235015.1 Araneus ventricosus
ACTTTATATACTTGGCAGGGAATTCAATTTTTTCATCCTTATTTACATTGGCCTTTCAGTAGAAAATTTTCAGAAAATCCTAAAAACAGAGTCAGAGATTAAAAATACTTAATTTTATTTATAGAAGATTTAAACAGTTTGTTACAAATTAGAACAAACGTGGAATTGAACAAGCTTTTTAATTTCCTATAGAAATGATACACTTCTTTAATTTTATTTTTGTGAATTGATGCTTAGAAAGGAACACTCTTTCATGTATTTTCCTTATTTAATAAATTAATAAAATGCTTTAAATTGATTTTTAAAAAGAAAATTCATTTCAAAATACTTCGAGCATAAAATGCATTTTTCTGAATTTGATATCTCAAAATCTATCTTTCCCCCTTGGCAAGTATTGACTCCATAAGCATTTCAAACCATCTCATTTGGTTGTGCGTCAACATATTGAAATTATTTAGGTAGATGTACAGTGTGACCAGTAATTAACGCGTTGAAAAGAAATGTCAATTTCTCGAAGACTGTTTAGCGTATCAAGTTCAAACTTGGCGGTTAGATTCAGTGCGTTGGCGGATTGTTTTTTGTGCAATCTCATTGAGTTGGCTTTTGTTGTTTATTTGCGACTGAGTTTAAGCTTAAGACAACAGGTCCGAGTGTGTCGACAATCAATCGTTTGATTCAAAAGTTCGAGAGAACAGGTAGTGTTTGCGACGACATGTTTGGCAATGTGAGACGACCGCTGAGAGTCAAAACGCCTGAAAAGATTGAGAGAACACGCCAAGTTTTTGAGAGAAGTCCCTGAACATCGACCGAGATTTTAGTCAGTGTCAGACAGATTGTCGTGGCTGATCTGCAGCTGTTTCCGTACAAGATTCAAATTCATCAGCGATTGAGTCAGCGATCAGTGGAAAAACGTTTGGAATTTGCGAACACTATCGTCGAGATGATTGGCAATGATCAATTTGATATCAATATGCTCTGGTGTAACGATGAGGCCCATTTTCATCTCGATGGGTGTGTGAATAGGCAGAATTGGCGCATTTGGGGCACCGAGAATCCCCACTTCGTAATTGAGAAGTCCCTATACCCCCGACGAGTGACCGTTTGGTGTGCACTTACGAGTCGAGGCATTGTTGGAGCAATTTTTTTCGAACAAACTTTCAATTCTGCACGATACGTGGAAGCGTTGAGAAATCAGTTCATTCCAGCAATTCAAAGTAAGCCGGATTTCGAAAGCTTGTGGTTCATGCAAGACGGCGCAACACCTCATCGTACCAATGAAGTGTTTGACCTGTTTGAAGAGCACTTTAATGAGCGGATTGTGGCTTTAGGGTACCCAAAATCGAAAAATGTGGGCATTGATTGGCCAGCTTATTCTCCTGACCTGAACCCCTGCGATTCATTTTTGTGGGGTTATATCAAAGACAAAGTTTACGCTGGAAACCCCCAGAGCATCGAAGACCTGAAAACTGCGATTCAGATAGTTATTGAAAGCATTGAAACTTCGACTCTTCAGCGAGTGATGCAGAATTTCGCTCTTCGTTTGCGCCATATTATAGCTATAGATGGAAGACACATCGAACATGTAATCAACTAATCCCATGTATTGTACTTTTTTTTAGAATTTAAATAAAATTTTTTGAATCAGTAGTTTTCGAGAAATTAATTTTTAACATCAGCGCGTTAATTACTGGTCACACTGTATATGGAATTTTCTTGAATCTAGAAATCATCGAAATATCTGTTTCATATAACAATATGGTTTAAACAATGGGTCAAACCAATTTTTAAGTTGCAGAACTTCTGCAATTAACTTAATTTTTTCTCAAGTCAAAATGTTCCTATCAAATAGTTCCACTAACGAATACTTGAAACGTGTCTGGATCTGTTGGTGTTTCTTTATCGTTCATCTTACATTCATTATTTTATTTATCTAATGATGTCAAGATATGTAAGGCATTTAATTTAATCTATATCAAAATTCTAAAATAACCAGGAAATCAATCTTTAGAATGAGTGAGACTATACAACTCAATATTCTTCTTAGTTTCACCATAAATAAACAAAATACTAGTTGAGAATACTTTTCTTTGAAACTCTTGTAAACTAATGTACATTTAAAGGTTTGTATACTTCTTACAAGCATTGTTCGTAATTAGTTATTTAATTCTTTTTTGAAAAACAAAAAAATTGTTTTCCCTATTGCCAAGCTTTTTCTATGAGTTAAAACTCGTCTCCAAGAAAGCTTAATTACTTTTGTCAGTTAGCGGTTTTACTAACATTAGTCGGAAAAAATGCATTTCCAAGGTGAGGCTTGCTGAAAAGAAGAAGTGTTTCATAAATAATTTTGCTTTTTGTGAATTATGTATAGAATTCAGTATTTCCATGGATGTTCGGCATAATTCTCTTTATCTACAAATGATTCCCTGGCGAATACAATATGTAGAATGTGAATCCAGTTAAATGAAAGATTTATCTTGAATTTTATACAAAATAAGGGGCAGGCAAATTTAATTTCTAGATACATCTGTTTAGACTTGAGGATTATTAGATGCGAAATTCTGTTGTAAACTGAATGTTAGAATTATTGGTGTTTGTTTCAAACAGATTTATTTTGTTCAGTAATAGAATGATTGATAAAATTTTCTCTCATAGTTTTATAGAAAATCTGATTAAAATATAAGAAGGGGAGGGAAGGAAAGTTGATAAATTTTTGTTGTATTAGTTTAAATAGTTACCGAAATAGAAATCTACAATAATGGGCATTTTCTTTTTCTAAAATTTTCCTAAAATACTTTAAAAAACCACTATTTGCAGTTCAAATTCGAAATAAGAGAACCACAGTTTCAACATTTGTTTCTGGCATTACTTATCCAAACATTAAATAGTTCAATTTCTGGGTCTAAAATGTAACCTTTTTAAAACATACATTCAGTTATTAACTGGTTAAGCATGTTACTCAAAAATGATTTCAGAAGTTGCCTTCACCTTAATAATCTGTATTACTATTAACGAAGTATAGATTTGAACTTCTTAATTATTTTAATGCACATTCAAGGAATATGATTAAAGACAATAACATTGTCGAACTTTAAATAAAATCAATTAATATCAATGTTAATAAATAAAATAAATTAATATCAATGTTTATGAAAGCAGATTTCCGAAACAAGAATACTGGTTTAAATAAGTCGTTTAGTTACCTGTAATAGTTCAATATAATTATATTATTATTACAAACAATTTACTCTTGGTTTTATCACTTTCATAATTTCGAGGAAAATTATTTATTTACATGCTTTGAAGAGCATTTATGCTCTACTAATCCATCACTGGCTTGTCCCTATTTCAAAAGTTTTTTTTCTATACTAAATTATTAGTAAAGGTAAATTCAAACAAAGCATATTTAAGATGAAAGCTATTAATTTTTAAGTAAATCCATGCACTAGTCTGAAGATTTAGAAACATCTTTTCGTCAGAAAAGAAATATCAAAAATTCACGAAACGTGGCAAAAAGTTCTGATCGAGCAAAAAACTATAAACATAAACTATGTCTTTTCCAATATTTTCTTATCGTAACTGCTATTGGAAGACTCTTGTTTTTTTTTGAAAATGACAAAGTTTTTTTCGCCCAATTCCTCAAAGTTTGAGAATAATGTTATTTTTATGGAGCGAGAATTTTGTTTCTAACGGTGTTACACTTCAGATATTCATGAAAAAAGTTAGGCGTCTCAAAGACATTTCATATTTCTCCCCGTTTGCTTCGTTTTGTTTTCTGATTAAATAAAGAAAAAGAATCATATCTTGGGGTATTATTTTTACTGCCTTAACTTATTTTTATTTTGTTATATTCGCTATATTTTATAAAACATTAATTTGGAATCTAAATAAGATTATGTGTAATGAATCCATATAAATTTTAACTATATAACTAGCAGAGTACCCGGAGTTGACCAGTCTTATTTAGGTCAAAATATCTTGGAAGAAAATAAACCGAACAACATTTCATAAATAACATAATTCTTATTAATATTACTCTTCTGAGTAAATAATTATAAATTTTTTTATGAAATAAGTTATAAATTATTAGTACAAAAAACTAATCTCCCATTTGATAAATGTCTTCCTATGACTACCCTCCATCCAACCCAGAAGAGTGCGAGATATGGACCATTTCTCAATACCGTATTTTGCTGTTGTTGAACAATGTGGGAGTCATTTTTCGACTAAAATTTCAACAATTAAAGTGTCTAAATACACTAATGAAACGTGCTTCGACATAATTGCTCCAGGCGTTCTAAATAAACATTTTTACATGTCTTATTGGTAGTTATCATCCTAAAGGGTAAACTAAAATCGATTTAAACCTCCGTATTTTTGTTCGATATTATTGAAACCAACAAATTATGTTTAATTTCGATCAATCCATTTTTTATGTATATTTCAGAGACAGTACCCCAACCTACACTGAAAAACTGAAATAGGGCTTATTTACCCCAACAATACTTAATGTTGGTTAATGAGGAAGTTTCATCAAAATCGCTCCAGCAGTATCGAGTTTCGTGTCAACCGGCTTACGTCTTTGCTCCACCCTACCTGAGGTTTTAGATGAGTATTTATTTAACCCTAATAAAGTACTTATATTTTTCCTTTGAGGAGCATGTCTATAAAATTTCATCAAATTGTTCAGCCACATCAAATTTAATGTCAATCGTCCATTTGTCGAATGCATTTAAACGACTTTGTCTCACCCTTACGTCAGAGATTAGGTTGGTGTTTATTTAAATCTACAATATTCTTAGTTGTCTAATTAAAAGTATATGTTCCAAAATTAACCAAAATCACCCTAACCATATCCAACAGCATGTCAATCGGCTCAAAGGTTTACATGAATTGGATTAACGTTTATTTAACCATACATTACTTTTAGGCAGCCTGTGAGGAACATATTTACCCTGTTTCAAAAAAAATTCCCCAGAATTATCAGTTTTTATGTCAATTCGCCCATTTTTTATATATATTTAAAAGACTTGACTCCATCCTACCTCACGTATTCAGTTAACATTTATTTACCCTTAGAGTATTTTTAATCATCCACTGAGAAACATATGTACCAAATTTCATCAAAATCGCCCTAACCATATCCAACAGCACGTCAATCGTCCCAAGAGTGTACACGCATTTTGGAGATTTTTTACCACCCATCTCTGAGAAATTGGATCATCGTTTATTTATCCATACACTACTTTTAGTCAGCCTTTGAGGAATATATGTACCCAATATCATCAAAATTGTGCCAGCTATATCAAATTCATGCCAATCTATGCATTTATTAAATGTATTTTAAAGATTTTGCCCGCATTATCCTGATGGATTGGATTAGCCTTTATTTAGTCCAATAGTATTTTTAGTTGGCTAATTAGGAGTGTGCTGTACTAAATTTTATCAAAATCTCCCAAGCCGGCGAAATAATCAAGCATGTCAATCGATCTATTAATAACATGTATTTTGGAGACTTTTCCCCATCCTACCTCGAGGGCTTGGGCAAGGGCTTATTTACCCCTACTGTACTTCAAATCATATAGTACCAAGAATATATGTACCAAGTTTAATCGAAATCGGCAAGCTTGTCAGTCAGCTTATATGTTACATGTATTTTGAGACTTTTCCCCACCCTAACGCGAGGGCTTGCGCTTATTTACCCTTGCAGTATTTCAAATTGGATATTGTGGAACATGTGTACCAAGTTTCATCAAAATTGCCAAGCATGTCAATCGGCATATTAGTAGCATGTATTTTGGAGACTTTGGCCCACCCTACCCTGAGTTCTTGGGCTAGGGCTTATTTACCCCTATAGTACTTCAAGATATATAGTGAGGAACAGGAGTGCCAAGTTTAATCAAAATTACCATGCATGTCAATCGGCCTATTTGTTATATGTATTTTGGCCACTTTACTTTGAGGGACTGGGTTCCGGCTTATTTATTCCTTCAGTACTTCAAGTCGGCTAATGAGGAACCCGTGTACCAAGTTTCATCAAAATTGGATTAGCCATTTGGAAGTGATGCTGGAACAAACATATATATATTAATATAAATCTAAATAGAACTTATATTATATATGATCATACAGAAACAAAGTAAACAATATATATCAAGAAGCAAATCCTAAACTAAAAAGTCATTATCTGAACAATGCAACCAAATTTAAAACAAAATCTAATATATATATAAAGACATTATTTATTTAAGCGTTGAATATGTCGAATTTTGAGATAACAAAATGCAATTTGCGGGAAACTTTGCTTTTCTGCTTCCATTTAATGAAAACTGCTGCTGTAATGAATGTTGTCGGAAGCTTATGGTGATTATGGTCCTTCGCTTTCAAAATGTGAAACTCTATAAAAAAGATGATTTTGGCACGGAAGTTAAGGAACTTCCAGGACAAACGAAGAAGTTTGAAGATGAGGAAGTGGAAACTTGACTCGATAAATCTCCGAGTCAGACGTAAGATGAATTTGCAGAATCATTAAATGTTGAGCGATCAACGATTTCGAGTCGTTTAAAAACTATTGGAATGACGCACAAGCAAGAAATTGGTTGCTGTACGATTCAAAGTGGAGGAATGCCGAAAAGAGAAAAATTTCCCATGAATTGTTGCTTCAAGACAAGAGGAAAAAGATTTATGCTTCTAATCGTGACAGATGATGAAAAGTGGATACGATACGATAATCCAAAGCGCAAAAGGTTATAGTGCAGGAGAGGCGAACCATCAACATCGACGACAAAGCTGAATATTCATAGTGCAATCTCATTCTTTGTATTTGATGGTATCAGCTGGATATAATGTTTTATAAGCTGTTCCAACCGAACGAAAAAATCACTGTGGGACACTGCCAATTGATGCGAGCATAGAAGTAAAAACACTGCAAAGTTATTTTCTAGCACTGCAATGTTCGCTCTCATGTTGGGAACGCATATCCGATCAAGCAAACGTCAGGAACGCTTAACTGGGAAGCACTACCATACCCGCCGTATTCTCCAGATATTGCTCCCTGCTATTGCCACCTATTTCGATCTACGTCTCATGGATTGACTGAGCAGCGCTTCTATTCTTATGAGGATACCAAAATATGGGTTGATTGGTGGATAGCCTCTAAAGATGTGTCGTTCTTTCCACATGGAATCCGCCTATTATCAGAAAAATGGGTAAACGTAGTGGCTACCGATTGGCAATATTTTTAATTATTAATTTGTAACCATTTTTCCCCTATAAAGCCGTATTTTTACCAAAAAATATATTAAAATTAATTCATATACCCAGTATAATGTTTAATTCTGTGAAAAAAGAAACTTTCATAGTTTTGATCTTCAGTATCAGACTGAAAAGTAGTTTATTTTTCATATCTAACTGAATGAAGAAAATGCAAAAACTTTTCTGTGTAAACATATTAATTTTGCTACTATATAGGGAAGCATTTTTCACAAGGTATTTCTAATTAATTAACAAACGACAAAGAAATGACAGTAGGTTCTTGTAAAAAATTTTTTTATTGGAAAACTATTCTTGAAAACACCAGAAAAACCATAGATATAGGTAAATATTTCTTCACCAAAAAAGCATAGTTTGTTGACGGGCAAATTTGGTGGTGAAATGCACTGAAACTATATTTTAAAAAACTGCGCATTAAAAAAAGAAATCTCGCTTTAATTAAACATTTTCAATTTTTTAAAAATGTTTCTGTAATATTTCTGCCTTAATAGCGTTCGCTTTTTTTCAAAGTTCAAAACCTCTTTAATGATGCCTACAAAATGCTATTAATAAAATGAATAACTTTAATTTTGAAAATCTTTATACTAAGCTATCACATGAAAAATTATCAGAAGTTTGCACAATTACGTACGATTATTACTTGGATAGGGAAATCATTGATAAGACTAAACTTTATAAATTTAATATTTTGGAGAATTACCTTTCAAATGGAATTAATTTTTATAAACAGGTGAAGGGCATCCCAATGGGAACAGCTTTTTCTTGCGCTTTGACTTATGCTTTTCTACATTTTTTGTAAGTAAAATAATTAAACATCATTTATAACGATTTCAGATTTTATTGGTGACTAGCTGTTACCCGCGACTTCGTGCGCGAAGAATTTGAATTATTAATTTTTTTTAAATTCACGAATGTAAATGTTTCGTTACACGTTGAAACGGGAAATTAAAAGTTTTGACTGTTGACACTACATAATTGGACGACTAACAGGAGTGTATGCTGTTATAGTTAGGTAATTTGTTTATCTATGCTAACACACTTTTGTATACTACGTTTTTTCTTTTACGTTTTTTGCACGGATGTAGAGGTTTTGTGGTCTGGACACACGTGAACACGTCATATATAGTTGTCCATGGGAAAGATATGGTTTCTCCAAATGTACGCCTTCCCCTTTGAGTGTCTGGCCCTGAACCTGGCAAATGCTAATTTTAAAGGGAATTGTTACATTTTGAACTTGGATGGTAAATTCTTCGGTATTATCTGAATGAGTGAAATTAAAAACACTCTCTCGTTTTTAAACACTTTCACGACGTTTGGACCTAGGTGTGCAATTTGTAACCCTGCGCAGTGTCGGTACATCGAGATTATGTATCAATAGTACTGGAACACCGACTTTTAATCTCAGTTTGTTGGAAGAGTAACCTTGACAATTCTAAAGGAGTTGAAGAGCTTGTTATCTGTTATATGAAGAAGTTGATGTTAATTATTATTGCCCATTAGCATATCTACAGATAGATATTCTATAATACCTCCCTCCATTTGTGACATATTTTTTTATTTATCTGACCTAAACTTTCATTAATCAGTGCCAAAATTACCAATTCAACAACCATTCTCTATTCCTCATATATTCTCCGTTATTGTAAATTACATCATTGTACTCAATGGTATCATCAGGCCCTTATAATCTGTGGAATATACCATCCATCATGCTATATGTCATCCACTTCTACCATTCAAAAGAATACATAAAACAAAAAACTATATCTTGGCATATTTTACTTTAGTTATAATTAACATTAGTTTCTAAATTTTAATCTAAAAACTCTTGCAGCTATATCATATCTATCAATAGATTTCTGTCCCGACTTCGATTTATCGACAGCTTCTTGAATAAAATCTGATATGCAAAAGATACAAATATAAATAACTAAAATTAAATAGACTGCAAACTCGAAAAATGAAAATCAAGCGTCGAGTTGAGTATTTCACAAACAGACACACTTTCTCATTTAATATATTATTAAGGATTTATTATTTCTAAGGAAACGCAGGTAAAAATGACAGGTAATATGAACTGCGGTGATTTTTTAATCTAATTAAATAAGCTTTAGAATTCTTTAAGAACCAATGAAAACATTGCCAAACGATATTTTAAAAAAATAAACAGAAAAAATAATGGCAAAGTAATTACACCGTTTCCTAGCAACTCATTAGTATCAACTCTATGTACATAGTATCATTAAATTTGATTTATTTTAAAATCGTCTGCGTGTCAACTTTTTATTAAATTTTGAAAAATTAATAAAACTTGAAGGACAAATCTCACAGATATAAAACTGATATCATTAGAAAGGTAAAACTTTGAACTTTAAGATGGTATAAAAATAATTTTTGGGGGATAATTTGCTCCGAACTTACAGCGTAAAAGCGGTTTCGGTTACTTTTTAATTAACTGACTGTTTAATTAACTTTTGAGCTTTAAAAAGTTGACAGTAATCTTACCCTGGTCCTAATTAATTAGTGTGCAAAGTTTGGTTGAAATCAGTGACGTGGTTTAGGAGGAGATGTGGAACATAGATACAAACATACAAATATACAAACCTACAATGACTTTTATTTATATTAAGATTTACTTTCATTAAATGCTGATAATTGTGATATTATAATAAATTGTTATTCAGAAGAATTAAATTTAAATAAAACTAACGAAAATCAGTGGAGTGCCAATTATTTTGGATATTAAAATGGAGATTTCTAGTGGGGATATTTTAGTAGGTATTAATGATAAAAGGGATACGCAATATTCATTCGAATTTAAATACTAATATTTTCAAAACCTAATTTTTCCCAATTTAACAGGATTAAATAAATATATAACAGGACATCTTATATAGAGACCCCAGGTGATCTGATTTAAAAAAGAAACTTATATGATAACGAATTTTTGGCTATCTTTTAACAAGTTATTGCCTTTTTGAGAATTTGCCCTCAGAAATGTTTCTTTAATTTTTATATGTATTCTTTTCAATTCTTTTCTTCCTGGTTTCCCTCTTCTCAGTTGGCGTGAGGATCACAGGCTGATATATGGTGTGATGAAATAGTGTCTTGGTGGCGTCCCTGTTTTAATGGCGGCATTTTCGAGTATAAATTGTTTGTATGTGGTAGGTTTAACATATTTAGTTTTCGTTTCTCTGAGGTCTGAGGAATGGAGGTTTTTCTTTTATTTTGTAAAATTCTTTCAATGAGAATTTGAGTTCATTTTGAATGTGATATCCAGAAAAAATATGTTTTCGAATCCTTGTCGGAGGTGACCCTTGACGAAGTCTACAGGCAGTTTTTTCTTTTCCAATTTCTTTTTCATTCTTTTTAAAACTTTTTTGATGTTCACTATTTTATTTTGAAATTAACTTACTCCAAAGACTGAATACCTATAAAAGGTGATAAATTTCCATATGTCTTGGTACGTCTCTTCTCATATTTAGGAAAATTAGTTACGAAGCTAAGGCATTCTGAGTGTTGCGTTATGTCCAAGAAATTTTTAAATCACCAACTTATGCTTTATTCGACAGTTGTTTCTGAAATTATCTTTGGCTGCTGCTGAATCTTGTTTTTGCACAAACGGCTCGAACAGTTAATGTTCATGAATTAATATTTATCAACTTTAAATAATTATGCAAGGACGCTATAACCATTAAAAAGTTATTGGCAGGATGTTCATATATAACCCACTCATATCATCAACTTAATTTCAAACTTCTTAAAAATAACCTTGAAATGACAGATGACTCTTGTCTCTTTACTAACATAGAATATGCTCTTTAAGATAAATTCCAAGCCCTTATTATTTTTAGTTACTGAAGCTTGTAGAACAAAAAAAAATAGTAACTGCAAGTTTGCTAAAATACACCAAATATTAAAATATAATAAACTCATTACTTCGTTTACACGAAGACTCAAATAAAACTTAACTCGAATTCCATTTACTATTTAATTCAGCGAACATTTTAACGATACATTTTATTCCGTGACGAAATTAGTTTAATGAATTAACAAAACGAAAAGAGTGTTTAAGAAGCGATCGAAAAAATTCATTCTGGAGAACTTCTAAATTTCTCTCCATAATTTCATTTAGGTGCTTCCACACAACTTCTGAAATCCCATAAAATTTTTTCACTCCCTCCGAGTCAATTTCTTCAACGCAATCGATCGACCACCGAAATTCCCCTTAATTGCCGAGGCAGCCTTAATTTGATTGAAGTACTTCTCTGTAATGGCGACGATGATGGCTTCTTCGATTTTAGTCGTCAAACATTAAATAGAAAAAGAGACACTAATTTGGTATCTGCGTGTCTATTGCCTTTTTTGATACAATTAGTGTATGTTCGATTTAAACATTAGTATGAATTTGTATGTGATCTAAGTCATGAAAGAATTATTTTCCTTTCCTTAGATATATCTATATTGCTATCTCTTAGATACATATTGGGATATATCCTTCTATTAGAAATATTTCCCACCTAAAGGAGTGGCTAGGGGATGAGAATCTGTCGTATAAAAAAGAGGGTCGTGCTATCTCCTACCGAACGAAGGGTCCTACCCCTGCCTGAGGGGTCGCTGCATGTGCTGGTCGTAATGGGGGGCTATAATGCGGGGGCCACAGTGCCGAATTATTTGGGTCATTCATATTTTTTCCGTATATACAGGGTGTCCCAAAAAGGTGGAACAAGCATTTATTTCCTTACATATTTATTTTAGAGATATACTTCCAGTTACAAAGTTTCATCAAATAAGGTAAGAATTTGTATGAAAATACTTTGATATCCAAGGAGATTGATAATAAAAATCTAGAAAAATTACATTTTTATGCGGCCCCCATAGAACAAAATTGTCAATTTGTAAAATGTTTTCTTTATATTCATCGATTCACATACAAAGTTGCACGCTTTTATCTGCAAAACTTGCCGAGATATAAGAAAACAAAGTAATTGACTTAGACCACTTTTCCATACCTCTCACTGCTGTTTGACCCAGTCTTTCGATGCACGTTTGAGGGATAATATACGTATTTCAATAAGTTATTAAAAGGGCTGAATCAGGGAAACAACAACGAATTTGTTAAATCTAAAGAATAATCAAATAATACATTAATTAAAGTATTTGCAAAAATAGTTCATCTTGTGAACTTTCGAAAAATATCCACGATGATATATCGGCTTCGACGTTTCATCTGCTCAAAAACAAGTTGTGCTAAAAAATATTACTGGAATACAATTTTTCAAAACTAGCTTTACCTTCAAACGATCCAAACTTGTAGTTCTAATTATCTGAATTGTATTTTTGAAAATTTTTTTCATTAATGACTTTTGATAACAGAAAACGAATACGCAGTAAGCAGTCAAGGTCTCGTTGACGCAACATGAAAGTGAATCTGAAACCTAAACACAACCAATAATAGATAAAGCGAAGAAAAGCAATTTGAGAGTGCGAAGACGAATTTTGGGTCAGATTGTGAAGGGAAAAAAGAACATTATTTGGCCTAACGCCAAACAGGAACATTCGAAAATCAAGTTCTAGCTAAAGTTCAAAGACAGAAATGATAGCTATTAGCCTTCGCCCATGATGTCGTTTAGTTGCATGCAATGAGCAAATTTTGGTGCTTTCCAAAACTATTTGATGTTTACCCCATCCTATGTCTGTCTTCCTTTTTCATTCATTTTCTGTGTTTTTTTTTGTTTTTATCTTTTTTCGTTGATAATCGAACTCTCAAAGTAGACAAGTAAGCAAATAAGAATTAAATCGAAAATACGAATTTTAAAAATAATTTTAGTGAGCAACTCTGCCGCTCTTAAGGACGAGTCGCCGCTGCTTTTAGGAAAAACCTAATAATATGCACGAAGCTGAGAACAAATAATTTAATATTCTTGTCCGATATTAGGCTATTTTCCTGTCTTATGTTAAATTTTATTTTCTCAAGTTGTCCTTCCATTATTTATCAAGTCAATAGTTGAAACTATCTACCAATGAAACTGAGTGACAGACTGAGTCATTGGCATTTTTTCAATCTATAATTATTGGATGATGTACTACTAGGAAAATATTTGTATTTCACAGTGTTTATACGTTGACTAAATTTGCATTTCTGCAATAAGCATTCCATATAATTTTTTGAGCAGTCCCTTCAAATTTAAAATTTAATATATCTCTGCAAGTTTTGCAGAGAGAATCGTGAAACTTTGTTTATGCATAGATGAATGTAAGAGGAACTTTTTTCTCATTGACACTTTTGCTCCATGAGGGCTGAAAAAAATTAAATTTTCTGAATTTTTTTCATCTTCCACAGAAGCCAAGATGTTTTCATACAAATTCCTACCTTATATGATGAAACTTTGTTATTGGAAGTACATGTCTAAAATTAATATTTAAGGAAATAAACGCTTGTCCCACATTTTTGGGACACCCTGTATATATATATAATATATATATATATATATATATATATATATATATATATATATATATATATATGTGATATTTTAATTTTTTTAACTTTCTTAAATAATCTTTTAACGACACCTCATTTTAATTACTTCTACTTTCATCGTAATAAGCGCACTACAACTTTCTTTTCGAGTCACGAGTCGTTCCGGGAAAATTCCCATCTCTGGATACTTTAGCGTTCTGCGCATTTCTATCTGCCTTTCTTCACTCCAATATGTAAACGACTACCAACAGAGCGCCGCCTCGCGCGTTACCTCTTCTATTCTGGTCATGGGGCTACTTAAGAACTGAATCCTCTACCCATGAAGAAATATCCTGAATGACTGAATAAAAGAAGATTGACTCAACTAACGTCTTCTCCTTGACTCAAATATTCTACATTTCACCTCTAATCAAGATGTATATATATATATATATATATATCATGAAAATCAATCAATGTTAAATTTAAATGGTTCAACAAAGAATGTAGTTTATCGGTAAAAGCGTATAGAGGCTCATCAGGGGTAAATAAGTGAAATCTATACGAACCGCTAAAAAATTAGAGAAATCATAATGCTTTCTGCGAACAATGTTAGCATAAAGCTAAAAACACTGCCTTCAACCCGAGCATTACGATAGACGAAGAATTGAAATGAAATACCAAATATTAGAAATAATTTTACGTAGCTAAAACTAAGGGATGCAGCCAACGCGAGAAAGGACAATGAACTGAGCGCGTCGTGTAGGGTCCG
>BGPR01019775.1:0-18318 GCA_013235015.1 Araneus ventricosus
GAGTTGATGTTAACTAGAATTCTGCTAAGTCACGTTAGTTCCGCCACATATAATGGATGCTTATGGCTGACATAATGAACTGTTTTAATACGTCTGAGTATTATATTGTAGGATCCGAAGTCATTTACCGTTCAATATTGCAACATCTTTGTCATAAAATATCAAGTAATCTTCGCATATAAACGGTTTTGCTGGTTGTTAAATTCTGCGAAAATACAAAGGAAACATGAATTATTTTATTTAAATAATTTCCGTAGTTTTTCGTTAAATAAATTCACTTTTTTAATGCTTTGAACTATGTTTATAAAAACGCATGTACTGTTCAGCAACGGATTCCGAGACTAGCACTTTTGGACGATTTTACACTGGAAAGGTGTGTCAGGCAATGAGTCATATGAGCGCATTTCTGGAATTCTTCGTTAGATCATGCTCAGTAAAATGTAAACATCAACCTTCCATTCTTCACTTTCCCCCTATTTTGATGAAAATAACTCCACCCGGCGCATGCGCAAAAGCTTGAAAGGTTTCCGAATCCGTTGCTAAACAATATTCTTGTACTCCTGTTACTCATTTATAATGTGTAAAAAATAAAAATAAAATAGAAAATAATAATTACTATTTTCTTGACTGGCTGGATTAATAATTTAGATTCTAAATTCTAAAATAATTCTAAATTTTACCTGATAAATTAGCCAGTTGCACTGATAATACTTCCTCGCAATTGTTTTTCTTAGGAAGACGAATGCCGTGATCAAACAAATTAATGTTTTTATACACAATAATCATTTTTTCTGTCTTCTAGCATTGTAATAGAAATATCACCATTTTTTAATGCTTTACTGTAATATCGATGCTACTGCGGATATTTCGTAGGCTAAAACCTATTAATAGAAAGTATCTGACTTATAAATCTCTAATAATTTTGAAATTCCAGAAGTTTTTAGAATTCGGTTTAAATATTTACTCATTTTATATTGAGATCAAAAAGAGACGAAAATACTTTAAAAAATTTTACTTATTTTAAAACTTATCGCCACTTATCTGCTTAACAAAGAATAACATTATAATTATGACATCATGAAAAAAAAAACTCAACATTAGATTTTGAAATAGAATTTAAAGTAAAATCTTATCACATATCAGTCGCCTTTAGCGATAGTTTGTTACCAGGAACACTGGTTGTGTGTTTTTAAGATCAATTAAATCTCTAATTCTTAAAGGGAAAAAATATTTTTAAAATTTTTCTTCATGGTTCCTTCGGTAAAGTATTTTAAACTGCAAATCCAATTTACCCCGATTAAAAACACATTTAACCCGCGCATTTTAAAAGCTTTGCACGCATTATTTTCATTGTGCTCCCTAATTGCAGGTTTGTAGTCTGACCTAAAATTTGAGCTTCAATTTAAAAGCAGAAATGATTTTAATTCAGTAAATCCCATAGAATGATTGACGGATTTAGGCAAGCTCAAAACGTAAGTAGGATAATTTAACCTCCTAGTTCTGAATGTAGTATCGAATATGTTTCATAATTTATTTAATATCTTAGAAAATTAGGAATAATTACTGTATTTTAAGTACATTCATAATTCGCTTAATATCTTAGTAAGTACCTTTCATAATTTATTTAATTCAATTCACCACGAAAATAAAGCAAAACTTCTAGCTGACAGAACGATAATACATTTTAAATGACAGAGAAAAAAGTTTAGTAGTGGACAAACTATAATTATTTTTCATCAGTGGTTACCTTCTGAATTTAAATCTTAACTTGAATTTCTGCAAAATTTCAAATAAAGACGTATTTTTCATTGAAACCTTCTCAACATGCAAATATATATATATATATATATGAAATGATTCCGTTGTTGCAGTCATAAAACAGCCGAGTAGTTAACGAATTTGCTTTAATATAAAAATATTTTGGAGAGTGGCGGACATAGGAACATCTTAGTTGAAGTTTTCAAGCCAAAAGGGAACAGAAAATCCCTGCATTTCCTCAGGTAGGGATTTAACATATAGACACGTGATCAAAGTGAAGGGAATAATAGCTATTTTTAGTATAATACGTAAGTGTTTTAGGGAAAAGTCTGGAAAAGAATTCGCTTATTTCGAGACTTATGTTGGCGCGTGGAAGTAATTAGAATATTCTTTTAGCAATAAATATGCCAAAACGAGACATTTAATATACCTCCAGAGCGGAAAATAAAACGAAACTGGAGTCTAAAAAAGTGATTTTGGAATACATTAAGACTTTAAAATATATAATATTAGAATTTAAAGCAAAATTAAGCAAGATTATTACATATATACTGCATCCTTTCTTCGAATCTTTGAGCAATGGGAGAAAAAAAATAAAGGCGATATTTGGAATCGTCTGCAGAACATATTGTTATATCGAATAAAAAAGATCACGTTTAATGATGTTAATGATGTTTAATGATGTCTTTCTTCATAAACAGATAGCATGAAAAATCGGCTGCTATAGATCTTTAATCAAAATTATCGAATTTAACTCCCGATACGCTCCGTTTCGGTTTTATGACAGGCGCCGAAAGTGATCGTGCCGTCGTTGTTGGCTTCATTTCACGCTTCGGATGAGAAGAAAAATATCCGTTGCTTGTGGCACGGTTCCATTCTTGGTCTTCGTGAGGTCGAAAACACTTTCGCTTCAAATCGACAAGTAGGCATTTTCCCTAGAATATCATAAAATCATCGACTTTGAGGAATAGCGCAAATGCTGTTTTTTGTTTACACCATAAGCTTGTAAAGCTTCACGAGTGTGTGGTTTTTTCCCGCCCTTTCTTTGAGATGGCAGTCGGAACAAGAGAGAAATGTCTTCCTTATCGGAAAATCCTTTTACTGCTGTATTTTATTGGATAGGTTTATGGAAGTATTTTATCTCCTTGAGTAATTCTGCGTGTGATTTTTTTTACTGGGTTGAATATTTATTATCTGAACATACAGATCTTTCTGAGATCCAATGTGGTAACCAACATATACTATACTATAAATGGTAATACAATAATTGTTCGTTCGTTGCTTATCAATTTGAGATAAAGAAAATAGAACAACATTAAAAAAATGAAATCATCAAGAAGATTTTTGATTGATATTCGGAAGTGGTGACTACTGATGAGATCTTCATACCATAAATAGGTACGCTTTATGCATAGAACATCTATAGCATGCAGTCGAAAGTTTAAACAACTTACAGGTTTTTAAATCAGCAAAGGAGCAAATCCATGTTCACGTGATACAAGTTAAACCCACCTAACCTAATAATCGATCCACTGCGCCTTTTGCATGCAGAAAAGGAAAGTGACGTCATTGTGCACCGTAAGACACCTTAAAGTTAAATATTGGACGACATGAGCAATTTCATACGTCATTTGGCAGACATCATATGAATTGACACGCCTTAATTCAGCAGTTTATGCAGCAAAAGTGCTTCATTAGAATATTATTTCAGCTTAAAACGAATTTTTATTCTCTCTTTGGGAATAATTTAATTTAGTTTTGAAAAGCTTAAGTGAATTATTCTAATCAACCCAGATATTTCTCATAAATGCTTTCTTTCGGTTGTTTGGAAAAGAATAGTAATTTATATGGCATCGTTAAAAATAATCTTTATGTGATTGAATGAATCAGCAACCTTTCCTTTTTTTCCTGCAAGGTATAATGGGTGAAGAGCTCCATTGCCCAATTACAGTCATGCTTCAACTCATTGCAAACTTCACCTTTAAACATAAATCTGTAATCTAAGAAATGGATATCTAAAATTCTCATTTACTTCTTTCAAGATTTTACCACTCTGGATTAGTTCAAACATTAATCATGTGACGCTTAGATGTGATATTTCATGTTACTGGTCCTAAAATGAAACAAATTCCTGAGTATAACAATGCATAATTATCAAGTGTAGGTACTCCAATAAATAAAAGTTTATTCAAGATATTTTGTTGCTTTGATGTAATATGTAATTCGCTGTAACTGGGTAAAAATTTATTTCCTGCCTCCATTAGATTGGTTTTTGGTGATACTTATTGTATCAACCTGTGAAATTTATCACAAGTACCGGCTTTTAGGATTCTTTCCCGTTTTTTTTTTGGTTAATGGAAAAGAAAATCAAGTTATTTGACAATTTTCTTGTTAAAATACGGCTAAGTTCTAGACCCATCCAAATGATTGATGCAGACTGATTAATTATGACTTCCAGAAAAGTTTGCTATAAAATGTCTTTTTTCCTTGCAGCAAATCAAAAGAGCAACAAACAATTACTGTTCAGCAACGGATTCCGAGACTACCACTTTTGGACGATTTTACACCGGAAAGGGGTGTCAGGCAATGAGTCATTTGAGAGCATTTCCGGAGTTCTTTGTTAGATCACGTTCAGTAAAATGTAAACATCATCCTTCCATTCTTCGCTTTCCCCCTATTTTGATGAAAATAACCTCGCCCGGCGCATGCGCAAAAGCACGGAGAGTTTCTGAATCCGTCGCTAAACAATATATAATGAGATGACAAACAGTGCTGTTCAAAATTATTAGAACGCTAATGAAAATTTTACACTTTTTATTATAGAAAATCAATTTATTTATTTATATCCCAACTATATTAATTTTATTATTAATTCAATCTTATTTATTAGAAAACGCTTCAAATATCGTAGAATAAGTCAGAATAGGAACATTTTCATATAATTATAAATTATGTGTTGTTCAAAATTATTCGAACGATCAAAATCTTACAACGAAAATATACTTTTCAAAATAAAATATTAGTGTTTAATGTTTATCTGGACATTCTTTGGCCTCAATCACGTCTTTCAGTCTTTGATTCAGGTTGTCAACCAGTTTCATAGCTTCCTTCTGGTTGATACTGCGCCATTCATCTTTAATTTGCTCAAAAAAACTTCTTTTTATTTCTTCTCTCTTCAAAAGACGATTTCTGATTCAAAACTGATCATGCATTTTTGATGGGATTAAGGTTTGGGCTTTGTGGTGGCCACTCCAATATCTTAATCTTGTTTTTTGATAAACAATCTTTGTGTGTGTGGCAATCTTTGACGTGTGTTTTGGGTCATTATTGCGTTGAAAGATGCACCGTCGACCCACACTCAAATTTGTGATGGATTTCTTCAGATTCTACGGCAGGATATCGACGGACATACTGACAGTCATTTTACCGTTGGATCATCCCAATTTAACCAACACATTTAGAGGGGAACTTCTCCATATCATCATATTTCCTCCTTCAAGTTTTGCTTCTCTGAAGGATATTCGTCTGTTAATACGCCTAACCTGTTCACCACATTGTTTTACTCTTTTTTGATAAAATAAAGTTCATATTTGATTTCGTCTGACCATAAAACGCTTTTCAAGAATTTTGAAACCTTCGAAATATGCTCTTTTGCAAAGGCCAATATTTTTACCATCTTTGCTATGTTTTGTGTTGAGATGTATGGACTTTTTCTTTTGATGCAGATGATCGACCCTGTGTTCTTGATTTTAATATGAACAGTTAGAGCTGACACATTCAAGTTCAAATCCTGTATGACCTCTCTTGACGATGCATCATTCTTTTTCTGTGCCAATCTTGCAATCACATAGTCTTCTCTTGCACATGTTTTCGGTTTTCTGCCTCGCCCTCTCTAGTTTTCAATGAATCCTGTCGTCTCATACTTCTTGCACAAATAGAAGATACCGAATCCGACGATTTTTAATTTTTTGCTAGGTTTTTCATACGATACCCCATCTTTCAGATCTTCATTGATGCAGTGGCGATGATTAACAAAAACCTCTAAACTCTTGGGCATTATTATTCACCTGACTGCTTCATAGATCAAAAAAATTAATTACCAAATAAATAATCTATTAATTTTCTTAAAATTTACTCAAATGAAGACAAATCCAATTCGAATTCACTTAAATATATCCTTCGACATCAGCCGTTCGAATAATTTTGAACAGCTAAAATATACTGTTTCATAAAATATTCTTTTCTACTAAGTAGTGATATTTTATGAAATAGCTACAACTTATATGCGTTTACGGAGAATGAAATAAGTTACTAGAAAATCGAAACAAAATAGTAAATTATAAAATTTTTAAAACTTCATGAACAAACGATGAAATTTCAACAATCTGTTCTAATAATGTTGAACAGCACTGTATTTTTAATTTCTCGTATACGAAATAGAAAAAGAGACAAAGAGCTGAATCTCAAGAGTTTGATGAATCTCAAAGTTTCAGTGAAGCCTAGAGATGCGTTTTTGGAATTGTGTCTGTTCTGTCCGTTTGTATGTGTTTGAACGCGATAACTCAACACGTAACAAGCTAGACTGGTGATGTTTTATATTGAGCCTTTACACCAAAACTGTCGATCTATATCTCATTTGTCTGTCTGTCCGCACGTGAAGACGGTAATTCAAAAACGCAGCGAGCTAGTTAGATAACATTCGGTATGTCGTTTCAGAACCAGAATTGTAGATCTGTATCAAATTTTGGACCCAATCCGTCGAAGGGTAGACTGTCTGTCAATCCGTTTGCCCATGACTATGTACGATAGCTCAAAATCCCAACAAACTAGACAAATGAAAGTTCGTATGTGTGTTGTCGTTACACATCAATTGTAGATCTGTATCATATTGTCGGCCAAATATATCAAATGGAAGAGCTGTCTGCTTCAAAATGCAGGGTGGATTCTCTTCGTTGCACGAAGCTAAACACAAAACGCGTCGTACTGCGGAGTGTACCAGAAAGTCGACGGCAGAACACTCCCGATATTCCATTTTCAAATCAGTGATGCTGGAACAAAAAATTATTTGCTTTTGTCATAAATGGAGTCAAAATTACGGTTTTGAAAAAAAAAATAGATAATTTTGTTCTTCAAATGCATTTATTTTAAATGTATGTCAACACGATAACTAAAAAACGCTACAAGCAAGGTGAAATAAATTTTCAAACTTAACATAACATAACAATTGTAGACATGTGTCAAATTTCGAACCAAATCCAGTTAAAAGAGGAACCCTCTGTCCGTGTGTGTGTGGAAACTCGAAATTCATTAACAGAGCGAGCTAGAAGGTTGGAATTTCGTCTACGTTGTCTACACCAAAATTGTAGATCTCTATAAAATTTTGGACTCAATTGGTTAATGGGAAGAGGTACTGTTCCTAAATGCATATTCAATTCTCTTGTCTTTTTGTGCAGACATGGTGTTTTGTCTGCAAGAAATAAGGAGATGTGTGAGTTTCATAACCTTTATGGAAGTCCTGTTGTCAAAATTAAAGCGAGTTAAATATTGCTCACATGGCAGCTAACGTGTTAAACATGAGAATCAGCTCATTTTGATATTTTTTTCAGAGGTAAAGGTGACATTTTATTCATAGAATGCTAAATATAGTTAATATTTTATCAAGTATTCTAGGTTTTATATTTTGTTATTGGATTTAGCTGAATATAAATTATGTGGAACTTCAATGTACTCAATGTCCTCGTTATTTTATGAATATTTAAAGAATTTCGTGGAACGAATATTTATTATTTTGGATAAAATAATTCTGGTGTTTTTAGGAATAATTCATGCTGCGTATTGAGCATAAGGTATGGCGTTGAATAATTAATTAATCAGCGTTAAGATGATGCAGTCCTGAAATACATGGTTCTTGCACTTGAAAGTTAATGTCATAGCATGAACACAATACATTATATTTAGTATCCATTCCTGAAAGAGATAATCGCTCTTCAAATCTAGTTTTATGTCAAAATGTGAAATATAAAATACAGTAGAACCCCGTTAATCCGAACTAATTGGGACCGGTGCCTGTTCGGATTACAAAAAATTTGGATTACCCGAAATTGCGATAAAAATAGAAAAGAAAAAGACGTGTGCTAAAAAGATGTAAGTTATAAGTACTCAATACTACTATCTCTTGAATTCTTTCATTCAAAAGCAATAGAAAGAGAATATGTCTCCCCTTTTTCATTAGAATAATGGATGTGCTCTTGTATGAAGTGACCTTATCTTACGGAGAATTGCTTTAGTTTCTTCAATGAGTACAAAATTATGCATGCTGAAAAAGTCCTTTTTTGTTTTTAGTATGTATATTTAAATTTTTTCAGGTAATCTTTTCAATTACATATAATTTTCGAAAATGAAATCGATTCGGATTAACAGGAATTTCGGATTAGCGGAGTTCTACTGTACAAAGTAATTTTTAGAATTCGAAATTTGGTTCTCTTCACAGTATCACTGCGACTAACTTATCCATTGCTGCAAGAGTGTCAGTATGTTCCATCTACGAAAATATGTTTCAAATTAACGAATGATGTGACAGTTCTCTGAGTATGCTATACAAACAAATAGCAGTAAGGTTATTATTTAACACCACAAGTTTATATTAAAATTCTCCAACTTCTTGCGCCTCAACACACAAGTATTGTTTAGCAACAAGTATTTTTTACCCCCGCGCTTTTGCGCATGCGCCGGGCGGAGTTATTTTCATAAAAATAGGGGTAAAGTGAAGAATGGAAGGGTGATGTTTACATTTTACCGAGCGTGATCTAACCAAGAAATCCGGAAACTCTAACCAATGACTCATTGGCTGACACCCCTTTCCGGTGTAAAATCCTCCAAAAGTGGTAGTCTCGGAATCAGTTGCTGAACAGTACTTTTACGTTCGTATCGTCAGTCACAACATTTCAGTGGGAAAACACAAAGTTTTGAAAGTTAAGTTAGTAGACTTTTAATTTCCCTGTTACTTACATAGTATCTATTTTATATGCAAACCTGTAAATAAATTTGAAAATGTTTTTTACAGAATTCTAAGAGCCATGTTGTTCCGTCTTCGTTACACTGAATGCACATTTGGAAGATCACTAATGGCATTAGTCTTTATCATGACTAATGACATCGTATATTGCTAAGATACGGTTGAGCATTAAGAATGTTTCATTGATTTCTTTTGTTTTCTTCTTTTTGTGTTTAGTGTCCCAATGAACGGGTGACACTTCTGCCACTTTTTTCCCAAGATTCCCTTTTCTTTTGGAATTTCTTTTACGAAATGTTTGTCAAGCCATAAATATTATGCGCTTTAGATATTAGAGCGGAAAATTGTATTTCTCAGTATTAAAATTCTACCTTAAAAAACTACAGTAGAACCCCTCTAATCCGAAATTCCGGTTAATCCGAACCGATTTCATTTTCGAAAATTATATGTAATTGAAAATATTACCTGAAAAGATTTAAATGTACATACTAAAAACAAAAAAGTACTTTTTCAGCGTGCATAATTTTGTACACATTGAAGAAACTATTGCAATTCGCCGTAAGATATGGTCACTTCATACAGGAGCGCATCCATTATTCTAACGAAAAGGGGAGACATATTCTCTTTCTATTGCTTTTGAATAAAAGAATTCAAGAGATAGTAGTATTGAGTACTTATAACTTACATTTTTTTTAGTACACATCTTTTTCTTTTGTATTTTTATCGGAATTTCGGGTAATCCGAATTTTTAAAAAATCCGAACAGGCACCTGTCCCAATTAATTCGGATTAGCGGGGTTCTACCGTACTAATAAAATACAAAAGAAAAAAACATTAAAAAAAGAATAATTTTATCATTTTTTGTTTTGCAAACCAAATATCTTAAAATTTGGGGCAGATTATTAAAACTCCACTATAATTGAATGGAATAGTTAAAATAATATATTTATTTACTCGATCAATTTATAGTTCCTTAAAATATATTCTCTTAAAGAAGATGAACACGAACGCGATTATAATCTTCTTTTCAATTTATAAACAAATTTTTTAACGAAGCCTAAAAGAAAATAAAACCAAAAATTATTTATCTCAGGCTGAACAGAGTGAAAGAACATTTAGTTTTTCAGATAATTCATTCATTTTTTTTTTGCACAAGTGACATTTTAAATTTGATGGAATTTCATTCTTTATTTTAAATGTGAATACAAAATATTTTATTTTCAGTTTTTATTTCAACAATAATGTGTTTCAACAAGCAGCGAAAGATCTATCATGTTTTAATGCAACACTGTGAAATGGGAAAGCCAGGCATCCCCATTGTTTATCTGAAGTTCATGCGTCATAATGTTCTTTAAAATGGAGAAATTCACAATTCTAAATTAAGAAAATACACCCCGTGCTGTTATAAATTTAGTGAGTGACACGTGAGTGAACAGACAGTATAAAGCTAGAGAGATATTTCATTGTATTTGAACGTTTGTGTTACCTGTTTCTGAGTTTGTTTCCGTCAGGTTGAAAAAGATCGTGGCTTGGTGAGTTTTAGTTACATAAGTCTGAAATTAATAGAAGAATATTTTGAAGAATCATCCATTTTCTTGGAGTGTAATAGGTTGGTTGTTTTATACATCAAACATTCTCCTTAGAAAATAAGCAATTTTTTTATACATTTAAGAATTCTATCAGGAATAATGTTGCTCAGATTTCTTGTTAAAGTTATTCTTCATATAATTAATTTAAATAATTGGACTTTAAGTGAAAATTTCCTGTTTCTTTAACTAAAGAAAAAAAATTGTATACAGATAGTTTTATTTTACTTTGAACCTCAGTAGTAAATTCGTTTCGTTTATTTTTTCTGTATTCAATGACCTGTGATTCATTAATTAATAAAAAGTAATACAACCCCCGTAGCACAAAGATATTGTACCATATTGAACAATATTCGCAATATTGTATAATATTATACAATATCATATAATATTATATAATATCAAGAGAACTCAGAGTTCTTGTTAAAGTTATTATTCACATATTTAATTTAAATAATTGGGCTTCAAGTGAAAATTTCCTGTTTCTGTAACTAAAGAAAAAAATTGTTTACAGATAGTTTTATTTTACTTTGAACCTCAGTAATAAATTCGTTTCGTTTATTTTCTCTGCATTCAATGACCTGTGATTCATTAATTAATAAAAAGTAATACAACCCCGGTAGCACAAAGATATTGTACAATATTGAACAATATTCGCAATATTGTATAATATTATACAATATCATATAATATTATATAATATGGAACAATATTGTACAATATCGGGCAAAGTTTTGTGCTACCTGAGAATATTACTGCTTTGCAACTGTACTGTATAGCAAAAACTACTTATTTTTTATGTCAAAATCTTAATAAACTGTCTGTTTAGTTCGTTGGTTGTGTTTTTATCATCCAAGCTGAAGGTGAACCTTAGCTAAAAAAACAAAAATAAATTGCATGCAGTTAGTTTTATTTTACTTTGAACTTCAGTAGTAAATTCGTTTCGTTTGTTTTGTCTGTATACAATGACCTGTGATTCATTAATTAATAAAAAGTAATACAATATTACTTCTTTGCAACTGTACTGTATATTATAAACTACTTATCTTATGTCAAAATCTTAATAAACTGACTGTTTAGTTGGTTGGGCAGTGGTTTTTTATGATCCAAGCTGAAGGCTGAGTTGAAATCTTAACTGAATAAAACTGAATGAAAAATTTGTATGCTCTTTTAAGGTATGCCGTATAAATTCCAACTTGGGTGCTTAAGAACATGTAAACATTGATGTAGGAAACTTGCATTACAAAATCGGAAAAAATTATATTTTGTTTCTTTATTATTTTTAAAAAGTGGTTTGTCATCAATTTCATGACTCGTTTTGTATTACTTGTTGACTGTTTAACAAATAATAAGTCACACTGTAGTTTTATTAATTGAACCTAGTCAAGCAATAGAATACCATCCACAAATGATTCATTCGCAAATATAGCTGCTTTCGGAAAAAATACAATGCAGCATTTTTCCAAAATTAGTCATTGCTTTTTGTGTAGTTTATATTGTGGATTGGAGTTGCTTCAATTTTACATAGAAAACTGCTCACATACAGGTACAGTCTGATAACAGCGAACCCAAAATAAATAAAATGGCGGTTGGTACCCCATTGCGTAACTGGTCCGATTCGGGCCAATATTCAAACTCAATTTAATTTTATTTGAGCAGCTTCCTGACTTAATTTCATTAATTTATTAATTCATCTAAATTCTGAATAGCTGTGACTGGATATGCGACGACAAACTGCGCAAAAATTTAATGACCGTTTATATGTGATTTTAAAACAATAACACAAAAATATCTATCGCCGATTTCTTTATTACATTTTTGACGACTTTAATGGGCCATTATTTCGATTTTATTGCATCAAGTATCGACACTACGATTTCATAATAAAGATACGCAAATGGTTTTTTAGACCTAAAAAAGGAACTTTCAAAATCTGATGAATTTAAATAAATATTTGAATGATAAACGGAGAAATTCGCATTTTTGGTTAATTACCTCTACTAATTCCACTTTAAGGTATCCGACTGCTTTAAAATCGTCATTTTTGATGAAATTACCAAAAAACTTTTTAAGACTTAATTTTGTAGCCTGTTTAACCAGCTTTCTAAAACTGTCTCACTTTTTACTCTACGTGAATTACAAACGGAGTTACAGCTGTTTTATTACCGAACTGTAAGCATTATCTTATGCTGCATGAAAACTTTAAATGCGATTTCTGAGAAATGATATTTTTGAGGGAAACTGTCGACCGTAACAATGATTTCTCAAAAAGTTATTCAAGTATTGATATGAAATTTTCCGACATTGTTTTTTGTAATATGCTTGATGTTTTCCTCTAAAAAATAAGGTCAATTTTAAAATCAAGTATTATTTATAAGTGCTTAAATATAAACGAAAAGCATTTTTTATGAAAAATTACCAGTTTAGTAACTATGATCAGCTATATCTCAAAACTATTTTGAAGTACAATAAATATTTTAGAGCATAACACAGATAACTGTCATAAAAATATACTCCTACAAGGATTTATGTATATTTAGAATATGATTTTGTCTATGGCTGTTAGCGTAAGGCAAATATTTTAGTCATTTTTCTTCAAATTTCTCAGTTTTTTTAAAAAAGTATTATTTTGAAAGCCTAATTTTACAATATTTTCATAGTTTTAAAACATATGCAGCTGAAAAATAACATTAAAAATATATAAAAGTTATTTTTCAAAAAAATGTCTCCGAACACAGTCGGATACCTTAAGTGAACTGAAAATATAGGTTTCTCTCTGCCATTGGCTGCTGACCCTTTTCTGAAAGCTAATACAGGTGGGACCCTTTTCGAAAACTGGAACAGTTCCGTGTGGGCTATACCCTTCTTCGACGAAACCTCGAAAGCTGTGAGGAAGTAATCCATGCTCTCACAAAACGTATCCGGTTCGCAATGCTCGTCTGGCAGAAATTGAAGGGCAGACGCCAACACCAAGGTTGCTGCTACTGAGGTTTCTTAATTTTTCGCAAATTTTATCACTCCCGATCGGGTTTCGGGGTTGCGGCGATATTTTTCAGCCTCGTTTAACGATTCCGTTTTATTTGTCATCTTCACTTTTCAAGGTCCCGGATCTTTTGTAGTTTCTATCCGCCGTCCGTGACCCGATGGTGGGAAGGAAGCGGGAGTGTTGTCCAAGGCTCTTTCACGTGCGACACCGCCTAATCGTTTGGCCTAATTAGCGGTTAGCAGTTAAATCACCTGACCTCTTCGTCAGAGTTCAGCTGAGGATACGGGTAGATCTCGGATGGAACGGTAATTTGATGCTTTTATCTGATACGTCGTTTATTTAAATGCACATCAAGAAAATATGATTGATTCATAATTCGAGATATTATGACAAATATCTCCACAGAGGAAAATTTATTAGTACGGCAACGAATTTTGAATTGCTTAATAAATTCAATTTGCTGCTAGGTAAAAAAAATAATAAGTTTATTTTTCAAAAAATTAAGTTCAACTTTTTCGTCTATGGGTATTGACATATTACATGCGATAAACATTTAGATATTATAATAAAAATATATACCATAGGGATATTCAACTTTCCTGAATAATTTATATTAAAGACCGGTTCTTAGAAATTTATACGCATATTTCGTAAGTTCTAACTGATGTACATTTTTTTGCCCTTAATATTTTAACATGACATTGATGCATACTATAATAGCACTTTCATTTTGAATTTGCGAGATTGGAAGTAAAATTTATATTAAAATAAAAAATAAGAGTAATTGGCCTAGCGAAGTAAAAAAAATAAGAATAATTGGCCACGCGAAGCAAAAAAATAAGAATAATTGGCCAAGCGAAGTAAAAAAAATAAGAATAATTGGCCACGCGAAGCAAAAAAATAAGAATAATTGGCCAAGCGAAGTAAAAAAAATAAGAATAATTGGCCAAGCGAAGTAAAAAAATAAGAATAATTGGCCAAGCGAAGAGAGGTCCTATTTCAACTCGACCTTTCAGTATTTCACCTCACGTCTTGCAGTCATGACCAACCGCGTTGCTCGATTTTTTTCGAATTTGGTATGAATGTTCCTTGAAGTCATTAAAAACGACGTATATAAGGAATTCTATATTTTGATTCCGTTTCGAGATGGTGAATGGGTGATGGGATGGTTTTAATGGTTTCAATGTTTGGTGAGTCAAAGGCGTGTTTGGCCCCATTAAAACGTTTGAGTTATTTTGGTAATGGCTAGAGATTTAATTGTTTAATTGATAAAAGCAAGAACTTGTGTAAATAATTCGCACTCCCCCCAAAACATGCTAAACATTCAAAGTGTGCTATAAAAAATAGATCTTAGATAGAGCAATTTTTTTTTAGGGGGGGGGTCCATTGTTCACAGAATTACTACTTGACAGTTCGAACAAAATTAGACTATGTCCAGATTATTGACTTTCAGATTTATGAAAAATGAAACAATTTTATAAACTTTGATACATCATTAAAAAAATAAAAATTACAAAATAAGTCTATTTTATGTTTTGCTCCTAATGTTTAATTTTATTTGTTGTTATATCACGAAAATTGTGGATGCCATAATATATCTATTTAATCATGGGAAGTTATAGTGGAAAAAAGAAATCATGCAACGATAATGCTTCATTTTCTCGAATTATTCAGGCTTTATTACTTATTTTCATGCATCTCGAAAGGGGAAACTGAGCTCCAAGCCTATGCACATGTGAAGAAAAAACTCTTTATGAATGCAATTTCTTTTTCATGAACGTGTTTTGAATAAATAAATGAATCATTAATATTTAATATGATCTCGCATGCTGCAAGATGTCAATATTTAAGTAATGAGACTAAAAATCACTAATTTTGCGGCGACTCAGAGGTTATTTTTTACCGGCGAAATTAAAAGTATTAAATCTTCTCTGTTGAGAGCAAATATGACCTTCGAGAATAACAAACAATTAAGGAAAGCAATGTTCTGTCTCATGCAGCTGGTTATAAAGTGCGTGTCAAAATAATTGCCCCGATTTCAAAGTTTTATCTTGCAACGGTAGCTGCTGTATTTATTTGAAAGATACGTACTTCAAGAAGTAGAATATCGTAGTTGTGAATACAAGCATCATAGTCAGGGGTGTAGTGGAGCCGGATCGCCGTTCCGGCACTGCTTTTTTTCCCATAGAAACAAATAAGAAAAAATTGTGGAAACGTCCTTAAACCAGCAGGATTTTTGTCGCCCAGGTCAGAGCGTTCCGGCACTGCTGTTAGAGCGTTCCGGCACAGCTTATTTTGCGACTACACCACTGTTCACAGTTGTTCAATATGCTAATGCAGTAAGTAATTTCAATCAATGCAATAAGTAATTTCAATCAATGCAATAAGTAATTTAGCTACACGAAATGCATGAAGTCTGCTATGAAATTCTTGCTAACCTTCTGTTTCATACCTCTGTGGATTCTGGCCAGTGATGTAGTCGCAAAATAAGCAGTGTCGGGACGCTCTAAAAGCAGTGCCGGAACGCTCTGACCTGGCGACAAAAATCGCGCTGTTTTAAGGGCGTTTCCACAATTTTTCTTATTTATATCTAATGAAAAAAAGCGGTGCCGGAACGGCGCTTCAGCTCCGCTACACCCCCGATGCTGGCAATGGCAGCGGTGATACGAGCTTTCAAATCAGTAACGGTCGTTGGACATAAAGACAGCATTAACGCCCCCCCATGCCCCTGATGCTTATAACCTCTAGTGTTATCTTACCAGTTTGATGATGAGCACGGAGTGGAAAGTCGAACAAAACCATCGGCTGGATCGACGCCCCCATCGGCACTTTATTTATGAATCAGAAAGTGAGTTTTACATGAGGGTTGCAGGTAATAAAATCTTGAATAACATAAGTGCGCATACAAACAACCTCAATAGCATGCAGCCACATCGGTCGATGGGTCGCACAGCTGACTGAAAACTGTTGATTTGGGCATTGCGGCACCCAAATCAACAGTGATTTCTTTTTGTGGGGGTCTGTCTGCTGTCCAAAGACCATTTCTGACTTGAAAGTCCCTTTCACAGCTGCTATTACAATCATCGACAGAGACTCGGAAGGAAAGATTTGACGAGAATTTCATTACTTGTACGCCGTGTAGCGAAACCAGCGGGAGTGGCCTCCCCTAAACTTTCTCGTATACTTTTCAAACATTTGTCATTTCCCTTCCCCCTGCGTTGATAAAAAGTTCAAACCAACTGTAACCCAGAATGCAATGACTATCAGAAGGTTTTTCATTGTTGATTATAGTGATAGTAAAATATTGAGGTGAAGAATCATATTCAAAAAGATACGTATGTATTAAAACTTCGCAATATTTATTTTTGTATCAAACTCGAGCAATGCCAGTTCCGCGTGCGGAGAAGAAAACAGGAGAATAGCTTGCGCATGCGCAGTGATTGTTTCCAGCACGCAAGTAAAACGAGACGACCTAAATGTTTGCTTCCTTACCAAATCTCGCCGCCAGAATTGGTTTTTGGCAAACTGCCAAGTTTTCGAAGTGTCTCTTCTTTGCACAGGCATTTCTACTATTGCGCATGCGTATGGAGTTGAACAAGTATGCGATTATACAGACCGACAGACAATCAACCCTTTGACGGATTTCGCCCAAAATTTTATACGGACCTACATTCATGACGATAAAACTGTGTATAAAATTTTATCCATCTGGCTTTTCAAGTTTTTGAGTTATAGCGTTCGCATGTTATCGAACATGCAGACAGACAGACTTCCCGTTGACGGATTTTGTCCAAAATTTGATAGAAACCTACAAATTATGTTTAAAGACCACATACCAAATTTTATCCCTGTAGCTCTAATAGTTTGCGAGTTATCGTGTTCACAGACACACACACAGACAGACATAATTCCAAAATTGTGTTTTTTGGACTCAGGGAGGTCTAAAACGTGGAGATTCGTCAAAATCTCGAGTTCGAATTTTTTGACGATTACAATACTTTCTCTTTGTATACTTCGTATACGAGAAAGTAAAAAGCGCATATTCAGGAAATGGGAGGCTTGCATTCAATACATGAATATATTACGTCTTATAGTAAATATCTTGGGCCTATATTAAAACAACTACCTGATGCACAGTAACGCTTATAAATAAGGGCATTCATTTTGACTCACCCTGCGCATTAATTGGTAACTTTACATTACGCAAAAAGGCAATTAAATTTTATTTATTTAACACCCACCCCTACCCATCCTATCCAGAAGGGTCTAAGGCCTTTTCACGGATCTCAAAATGAATGCAAACTTCACCCCAAACTGGATGGTAATTAATTACATAGATATATTAAAATTCCCAAATAAAATGATGTACATAAAACTACCCCTGGACAAGTAATCGTTCTTAAAAATCTCACAACCATCCAAGCACAGTTGTTTTAAAAAATTCAATCAATTAAATTAATATTATTAATGTGATGGGATGAGGTGAAGTTTTATGCCAAAAAAATCAGATAAACAGGTCTTCCAATGATAACCAATTAAATGGCCTCATATTTCAATCTATAAATAGTCTCAGACGCATCAATAAAGGTAATTTGTCTGGAGGGACATATATAAAGTTTGATTGAAATAAGTATAATATTCAGTCAAAGCAGATTTTGATACTGTGGTGGAAACAGAGGAAGATTTCCACATTCTAGTAGGGAATTTATTTTATTACGGTACTATTTCAAGAGTGAAGAATGCTCAATTATTTTTCCTGAGACAATTACCCAAAGATTTTCAATTTTTTTAATCCCATTTCCGCAATTCTCTGTTCATTAATTGAAGCTGAGGCGCTTTGGGTACTTAACAGTAAACCACAAGTGGATTTACCTCAGCCTTACAAGTGGAATATCCCACTTAAGGAGTCGTTCAAATATTACGTAAGCGTGTTTTTGGTATTTTTTGACCCCCCTCCCCCTTGTCAGCAAAAATAAG
>BGPR01019776.1:7627-28735 GCA_013235015.1 Araneus ventricosus
CTTGTTAGTCCCAAAAAAGAGTATTGAGAACCGTGCGGATCGGAATGGAAGGTCTTTTAGACCGATATGCTATCTTACCTGATCCATAAATTCACAAAAAGTTTCCGCATTAATTTTTGATCGCACCTGAAGAAAAAAGTTTGCAAAATCCTGTTTGTCCCAAAAACGATTATCGAAATTTTTTCCAGCATATAACTTCTGAGTTGGCGACGAATATGAGTCTGATTTTCATTTTTTTATTCACGGCCTTTTATAAACAGCTTGTGCCATTTGCATACTTGAGACCTCTATAAGATTCATTACCAGACTGAGCATACAATCTGTGTTAAATTTCACGGGGTTTGATAGTTTCATTCGTTAAATATCAAATTATTCGCTGTGTTACTGCACGAGATAGTTTTCGCCCACTCATCGTTCTAGAGTATACATTAATGAACATGAAGAAAAAAACCGATGCCAAATTATTATTTAAACTTAAGAGACTTATTATGGTCCCGATAGCAACATATATTAAAATCAAATCGTCTGCCGCTGTTAAAAAGATCTCGTTTCTAATTGAATCACCCTCATAGCTTAAATTTCATTTCGAGTTAGTTGTGTCTTCGAGTGTTATTGCGATTCATTTAAAGTCAGACTGTTAGTAAAGTAATCTAGTATAAACATTTTTAAAAGTTTCCACTTTCCTCCCTAGCAAATATCAAGTTATCGTCGAAGATGCAAGGAACGATGTTCCAATCGACGAGTCCCAGTTGAGCGATTTCGACACTGCAGTGGTGCAAAAGGGACTGCCGTACTATATCGCAGCTGAACTTGATCCTAGCAACGTATCTCAAACAGGAGAAGAGACCTTTGTGGTCGGTGACAGAAAGAATTGGGGCGGATACAAGAACGTTCATCTGAATCCTGGATATGAATACAAGATAAGAATTCGGACGCTTGTGGTAAAAGACGAGGTTTGTTCAACAGTACAAATAAAAAATAATACTCTAATACAATCTGGCAAAGAAAATGGCGAAATAAGCAGCAGTAATCGTTATATACTCGATAAAATTGTCAGTGAGATCGGTCGCAGATTGCGTATGACACTTAAACTTATGGCACATGACACAGCTTAAATATTACTGAAAAGCGATGTGATCAAAATTGTAACACTTGCTTCTAAAAGTTTCAATTTAGAATATTAACCTGACAGCTCTGACCTGGAGATGAATGAAGGAATTATTTGTATTTGGTTTTCATTAATATGAATCGATTGATTTTAAAAGGGGACTTCTGACATTTTAAAAATTTTACAGGAGAAGAAAAAAACGAATGGGCTATAAACAAGATCAAATTAGGGTCCAAGATATTTCTAATATGTTTCACGGTAGAAAATGAACCTACTGATGACAACAAAAAATGTTGCAATTTTTAATTTTTGCAAAAATTCAAATTTTAATTTTGCAGAAGTCCCCATTTAACATCAAATAGTATAAAAGTTTCAGAATTTTAGAGAATAAATTATTATAAAGCCAGAAATATCAATAAAATTTAGCTAAAATTTATTTATTTGTGAGTAAATTTAAATTTAAAGACTCAAAATAAAATAGAATTTTAAAGTTATGCATTTTTAAGTAAAAGTCAGATTTAAAACAGAAACAAATTCAGGGAAAATAATTAGAAGCCAGGAATATCAGGGTAATTCAAATAAAATTCAAAATAAATTTATTTGCTAGTAAACTTAAACGAATCCAAATGAATTTTAAAGTTATTTGTTTTTAAGTAAAATTCAGAATTAAATTAAAAAATTCAGGGAAAATAATTATAAAGCTTGGAATATCAGTGATACTCAAATAAAATTAAAAATTGTGACAAGAGATGGCACTGCAAGGACTTTTCGCTATCAGGAGATGGAGGATGGACCGAGCCTCTTGACTGTTCGTGCGAGAAGGAACACTTTTTTTCCCTCTCATTGTGATCGGTCGGACAAAATCTCGCCATGCGTAGCGAGTTGAATAGTGTAACTTGTCAGTTTATGTAATCTTAGTTAATCCAGAACTATTTTATGTGGAAAATGTGAGAAAATAAATTTAATTTAATTTTAGTATGGCCCAGCTTTATTTTAACCGTCCATTTCACCTCCTGTGAGCTAGCCGTATATGTCGGTTAAAAAGTGTATGTAAAAGCTACTGGTCTTTCAGTAAAATTCAGATTTAAAAAATTCTGCGAAAAACAATTATAAAACAAGAAAATAAATTAAACACAAATAAAATTCAAAAAAATATTTTTGCAAATAAATTTAAACTCAAATTAAACAAAATAAAATGCAAAATTTTTTTGTTTTTAAGTAAAATTCGGATTTAGGAACAAATATTAATAGTAAGAATAGTGATGTAAAGGAATTTTAGTCCTCTTGAGAGTCAATTGAAAATTCTTTTCCGCGCAGTTCCCTTCTAACATCATACAAAAATTTTGATGCTTTACTACTACATAACTGTGAATGGAAGAATTTCAGGTTTTACAGCAAACGATGTAACTACCTTCAACAAATTGAAAACGCAAAAAAAAAGTATTTTCGGCCAAGTCTGCAGAAGTCCCCTTTTAAAATCAAACGTTTCATATGTTTTCGTTAAAATAAAATGCAGTTACGAAAATTTGCGTAGTTCATTGAAAGATTAGCTTATTAGCCCTTAATTTTAGGACCAAAACTAATTAATTAAAATTCTTAAATAGTGATTTTGAAGCGTGTCTGTTTTATCATTTGAAGTTCTATCTTAAACTCGAAAATGTTTGATGATTGTGCGATATTGTTTGTCCTGTACAGAGCAATTTTATATAATGTACTCAGAAACACAAAGATATTGTTCAATATTTCTGATATCAAACGATTTAGTGAAATAACGCTCAAGATCTAACGCCTAAGAGTGAAATTTATTTCAGTAGAAGTATAACAATTTAATTATTTTGGACTTATTTCAATGTGTATCTTTATTTTTTCTGACATTTTTTCCTTATTTGCAGGAACTAAAATCTGTTCTTTCAAAGCCTGAAAATAAAACTGCAGGTATAAAAGATACTTTTTATTTCTACCGTATTATTACGATATTGTTACTGTAGGAATGATACAAAATTCCTCCTTGGTATAGAAAATTTAATCACATTTTAATATTTTTTTGGAAACTAAAAAAATTAAATACATTTTATTTAAAATATTATAATAAATTATTTTACGTTAAGTATTTGCAAATTATATTAGTAATTTTTTTTAAGTTTAGTGAATACTGAGTTTAGTAATTGAGTGAATCATAAATATAGAACAAAAAGAGCAGATTTTTATTGCCTTCTAATCGCTTCATTTTATAGAATATTCTATAATATATATTGTATGGACTGTAAGTGCAGTCTCTTTCAGAATTTATAATAAAATTACTAAGAATCAAAGAGTCGTTTATACTCATCATATTAAACGCACTAAGTTTGGTTATCAGTTTTTAAAATTGATTGTAGATCATTTTAGTTCTTTTTTCTCTGTTAAAATAAATCTAAGCACATCAGGACAGAAATATCTTAATTTTTTCTGTGTCTTAACATTTTGGATGCTAATTTCCTTCTCAAAGACATTCAGGTAATTTTATGTAGCATTTTTCAGAGATTATAATTAAACTATAAAAAAATATTCTTAATGCTTGCATGAACTATGAATTTTAGACTGAACAGAAAGTATGTGCTTTTTTACATATTAGGGCCCAAATAGATTTAATGCAATTATTTTACACGCATTCTCAAATTTTACCTTGAAATATCTCTACAATCAATATTTCTAAAAAATAATTGATATTCGTATATTCTTGTCACAAAGGTTAGCTTAATATGTCATTTATTTCAAAGATCAACATATAATTATTAATACCATAATCTGCGTTACTAATATTTTAAATATGAGTAAAACTAAAGTAGAACTGCAACCTAATTTCATTTCCATAAAATCAGGTTGTAAATGTAATTAATTTCTTTATAGTTATAGATATTTATCCTGTTATTTTTAATGAAACAACTGTTGTTTGGTAATTCCAATAGGAACCATGGTACTTCGAATGGATCGTCCAAAAAGGAAGATCTTTGGCTTTGACCTTCTAGTATTCATATTGATTTTGATTGGTGCGTTGGTGGTTCTTACTGCTGTCACCTTTCTCACTATCCTGGCTATTTGCTACAGAAGGTAAGTCTGGTCTCTGCTATGGACGAGTTTTCTGGTTCGTTTATTTTCTATTCATAGACCGTTTTCCGGTAACCCGCCGATTTAAGCAATCGCCAAATCGTTTGGATGCTCTATCAAACGCCAAGTTCGAATCAGTTCTTTCTTTAGTACCCAAAGAGTTGGATTCTGTGTTCTTTGAGTTTGTGTAATCCTTATTTTTTTAAATCGGTTAAAAAGAAGCTCTTAAAATGGCTAATCTCCAATTGGAACGATTGTAATTAGCCAAATCGTTTGGTTAAAAATTTAACCACCAGTGATTATCTAAATACCATGGTTAAAAATTCAGCCGCTAAACAAGGTTAGAGGTCGCCAAAAAAGCGATAACGAACAATTATGGTAGCCTTTTTAAAAAATTAGGCTCTTATTTTAATTAGACATTTAGAGCTACAGCAATAGGTACATGAAATTTAATATTTTCAAAGTATCCCTAAGCTATAACATTAGAAAGCATTAATAACCACCTTCAAAGATTCAAAGAGACTGTTGAAATTTTGAAGATTCCCATTGACTTAGCATTACCACCGGAAGTCTGTGGTTATGGCAGAAGTCCTACTCTAATGCAAATAAACAAAACAGAAAACTCGTCAACTGAACCTCATACAGGATGACATCTGAAATAAAGAACTGAGTTAAATAACAAAATGATGAACACTATAATGAGATGAAATTAATATTTGTTTGATACAAATATAAGTCTGTTATTTCTAAGAAATGAGTAGTTGAAACATTTTTGCATAAGGGAGAAACATTATTAGCTATAGTGCTTTTCTAGTATACTTGTGTTCTTTCTCTTTGGTGATAGAAACAAAATATAATTTTCTTTCAGATTAATTGTTAATAGTTGCTCTGATAAAACTTGTATTCTAGAAAATATAAATGGAAGACGGAAGAAAAAGAATTCTGAAGAATTCCTGCTAATAATAAAATCCGAATTTAAAAGAAAATAAGAATTTTAACAGTATGGTTTAGGGAGAGGGTGTTAGTTATATTTAATGAGAAGAAATTATTTGCCAACTTTTTGAAAGTACTCATGAAAAATGCAAATGAAAAATAATTTAATTCCAAATAAGAAAAAATTGCACAGAATGATTTAATACAACTATTACGCCATAACGAATTTATCACTAAACAGAGAAAGATTCTATACTTATTTGATGACGATTATCAGTTTGCTGTTTTGAGTATATTTTAAATTGGATCGATTATTAAATTGTCGTATTTTAAGAGAAACAGCAACGACTTTTGGAAACATCATTGGAATCTGTGTCTTTTATTTGGAATTGATTTTCTATTAATATTTCAAATTTTATTTAAAGAATTTTTTAAGGATTTTTTTATCGTTGATTTAAACTCTTTTTTACGGTACGGTTTATTCATAAATCTGTTCATTATATTTAATATATTTATTTCATTGTTGTATTGTGATGTTTTTATTTGTGTTCTTTGAGTATCATGTAAATGGCAGTGCTTATCCTATTATTCTACTTTTGGTAATCTCGTTGTAATTACGTCTTAGCTTCAGTTATTTCAGAATGCAGCTTGCATTCTGAATGTGAGTGCGCCGAGAATAAAGTGCGTTACCTTTCTGTAAATTGCAATGTCACAAGCTATACTTAATCATTCTTGTGGATTAATTCTATGTTCTATTCATGTGTGACTGCGAATGTATATAATATATAAGTTTAAAATGTTAACTGGCAAAATTTACTTTACCTCGAGCATCAACACTATTTATTCTTTGGGCGTAGAAAATTTTAATTTTACATCTCAAATGCTGTTCTAAAATTATTGACCCTTTTCGTTTAAATTTTATTCCAGAGATAGAAAGCAATCCACCAACTCTTTCTCTACAAAGGATTCCGGATTATCAGGATCTATGACATGGTCGGTCATGTACAAAGTGCCAAATATTATGCCTGAGATTGAAGAGACTCCGATCCCTGAAGGTTTCAGAACTCTTCCAATGACAGAGAAACGTAAGACAGTTTTGAAGTTGTTCCATCCTTACCGAGACTTTTATTTTCTCGAATAAAAGTGAAAGATAACATGAGAAATTCTAGCCATTATCAGTTATGGCTCCAAATGCGAACTTAAATTTATCCTTTTTAGATTTAAAAAAATTAGTTTTGGTTTAATGTGTCTTCTACATTTGCAATTTTGATAAATTTTGCGGTTTATTTTCTTTTTCTTTAGATGCGTCGCTGAAAAGAAGTAAAAGTGACGGTAAAATTGTTCGAGGATTAAGAGTGGAAACCCTAGAAGATTATTTGACTAACGCGAAATCTAGCAACCTGCTGGCTGAAGAATTCAAGGTGACAATAATTTATATCTTTTGGCTCTACAAAATGTTTGAAGTATGTGTTTCAATGTGGTATGAGACGGATAAAAAGGATGAAAAAAAATTATTTTTAGGAGAATTCAAATATATTTCAAATGTAAGATGTAGACTTCTACAGCCGTTAGTTTTAGAATTTAAATAGCAGAAATATAAGAAGTAGATTTCTATAGACATTACATAAATACCAATAAAATAAACCAAAATAAAGCCATTAGTTTGTAAAAGATAAATATAGTTACAAGCTTCAGAATAAACAGTAATGCTAATCATTTCAACATATGCGCTTGGAGTTCACATATTCGGAAGTGCTGTCAGATCACAACTCAGTCAAGGATTTTCTTCAGACACTTTTTTGGCCTTCATATTGGAATACAATATTTTTAGTACATTTCGGCAAACATCCTGATTTAACCGGATAAGTTGACAAAGAAATCATTATCAAGGCTCTAAAGGAAACAATACAAACTGCTACTAATAAACTATCTATATATTTTGCAAATAAAGTCTTTTTAGTTGCTTTTTGAACTATTTTAACCATTTAGATGCATTAAAACTTGATAGAACGTTCAAGATTTACAAGTCTAAAGTCGTAGTCTTTTATTCAATAATTGTAATTGAATTCCACTCATACAGTAATGATAGCTTGCCTGCTTAATTTTTTGTACCTATACAGGGTGCCCACTTAAATAAGGGCCACCCCTCCTCTTAACTTCAGAACGACGGCAGCTTTAGTCATGAAAGTAGTATCTAGGTATAGAAAAACGTCTATGCGCTATGCGATGATACAACTTACAACGCCACCTGGTAGCAAATTTCGGAGTTAGTGTTCCTATCTCGAAAACGGTACAGAATAGCGGGAAAATGTCAATTACAAAGTTATAGACAGTAATCGATTTAGTATAAAGAGACACCTTTTGCACATTAATACGAAGAACAGAACGCTTAAAATGCGCATTTGTTTGTTCTCATTTTCCGAAATTGTGACGTCACAAAACATGAATAAAAGGAAAAAATATTATTTTTCGGGCAGTGAATTATCCCATTATACTTTTTTACTGTGGGAATAACTCAAAACGCAGGTGTATGTATCTTTTCGCCAACATTACAGGACGTATTACTGTTACTTGTGCTTGCGCACCAACTATATTCTAAAACGTGAGCAAAGTTAAATTCAAGTAAGGCTAAAATCTGTATTATAGATGACGCAAAGCACTTTGAATACCGAAAATAAAGGTGTCTTGTGATAACTAATTAGTTTTTTCTTTTTAATCTGCTTTATGACGTCACAATTTCGGAAATCGCGAACAAACAAATGTGCATTCTAAGCGTTCTGTTCTTCGTAAAAATGTGTCTTTTTGCACAAAATCGATAACGTTCTACAACTTTGTAATTGATATTTTCTCGCTATTTTGTACCGTTTTTGAAACAGGAACGCTAACTCCGAATTTTGCCACCAGGTGGCGTTGTTAGTTATCTCATCGCGTAGCGCATAGACGTTTTACTATAGCTAGACACTACTTTCATGACTAAAGATGCCGTCGTTCTGAAGTTAAGGGGTGGTGGCCTTTACTTAAGTGGGCGCCCTGTATAATACATGCCATTAAGACTCGAGTCAAAGATTCGTCTGCGCTGAATGATATCGTAATTGAAGAGGGCGACATGCCATCCACTATTCTAATTCAAGGTTTTTATTCATAATAGTCTATGGCAGAAATTATTTGTAAATATATGTCTACAGTGTTTTTCAACACGATAGGTCGAAATCTAGGAAATCAAATAGAATAGAACTGTAAACAATTCGTGACTTTTCTTAGAGAAATTATTTATCCTATTCACATGTTACCTACGAAAATAAATTTGTTCGCGTGTTTCTGTTTATTTACATTTATTTATTAATTTATTTTTCTTTAGAGATTAGTTGACGGTCAAATAACCTCATGGACAGTGGCACGAAAAAGCGGAAACCTGAAGAAAAACCGTTACGGAAATATACTGCCATGTAAGAATTTTTGTCCACAATTATATTGCATGCTTCAATCAGCAATTGAATTCTACATAGAATTTTTTTTCTAACATTAATAATTTTCTGTTACATAACCGATATTCTTAGTATCCGATTAAGAAATTCGATTAAAATGGCCGTTAATATTTTTGTTAATAGAACTTTTACTGCATTCTTCACATTTTGAATTTCACTAGCTATTTATTTAATCATTATTTATTTCAATCTTTATATTTTATAACAATCGAAATTTTATTTTTCTAGATGATCGTTACAGGGTGGTTCTCAACACAGATTCAAATAAAGCAGATAAAGATTACATAAATGCAAGTTACATAGATGTAAGGACATATGCCATTGATTCATCATTAATTCTTGTTATTAATTCATTACTGTTATTTATCCTGATTAGTTTTTTACTATTAAATATTAATCGTGATATTTCTATCGACATATCTTTTAAATGAACTGCGGTTCATCTAAATTATGTATAATTCTTTATGATAAACATTATTTTATGAAGCATATCGTTTCAACCATTTCCTTCTGTTAGCGGAATCATCCACAACAACTGTCAATTATTACCTACCGCGGAATAAAACGCTCAAGATGATGCTCGCTTATCACCGCGTGATTGCTGGTAAGTGAACATTGTCGCAAGTGCGTAATTCCGCGGCACGTATTAGTAGACAGTCGTCCTAAAACGCTCAAGATTATGTTCGCTTATCACCGCGTGATTGCTGGTAAGTGAACATTGTCGCAAGTGCGCAAGTCCGCAGGCAGGTATTAGTAGACAGTCGCCCAGTGCGGATTATTGTTCTTATTATAGATGAAAATGAGTTAATCAACTAAACCATTTTTCTTAACCCTTAAACTCTCAGTGTTGCCTTCAAGCAACATACCCAATTTTCTCTTCTAAAATCTTGAGAATTTGACTGAAGCTCTAATGCCTGTTATTGCTAATAGGATACCCATTCAAAATGTTATTAAATCAATTTACAACATACAGATGTCAGCCTGATTGCTGCTAAAAATAAATTGATGTTTTTCACATGATGCTGCATCATTTTAGCTCTGTTTGTGCGCTTGCAAATACCATATTTTATTCTACAATGTTGAAGGAAATCCCTTATCCGTATTATTAGTATTAAAATTAATCTGTGTTTAATATTTAAGAATTTTATCAATTTTTTTTCTGAAAAAAAGCCCGGTGTTTTTAGCTATAAACCAAACTTAAAACAAAATAGGATTTTTTAAAGTATTTTTCCCATGTTTTAGTCAAGAAATGAAACTCAAAAATCATTTTGAAATCAATTTTTAAAAATCGGATTCTTAAAGTTTACTTCTGCCTTCATACATCATAGTCTAATTTTACGTTTAATACTATATGCACGTTTTTCTATTATAGGGATACAGAAGACCTCGTGAATACATCGTCACTCAAGGTAAAATAATTTTGCTTTCGACTCTAAACAAATCGCATAATATGATATCCTGGGATGTATTTTTATATTTCTCTAATGTCAACACATGCTAAATATTTAATAAAATTTGTCTTTCATAATCGCTTTTCCAATCTTTAGGACCATTAGAAAACACTGTTGTTGACTTTTGGCGTATGATTTGGCAAGAAAATTCTCCTGTCATTGTTATGCTTATGGAACTGATAGAAAATGGAAAAGTAAGAAAACCTTTCAAATAAGTTTAACATTTAACACCGTCTCTAGAGCTCATGTGGCTCCTATCCGGTTTGGTATAGATATAAGTGGACTTTATTGAATTGCGAAAAAAAGAAAATTACAGCATATAGACATACGCATAGAATAGACATAACATAACACCACAGCATACCCCCGAACTCGGAGCCATGCGTGAAACTTTATTGAAAAAGCCAGAGCAAAAAAAAATACAACTTCTATATAAAGATACAAAAAACAGGACATTTAGAGCAAAAGAATATAATATTTTTTTAAGTTCAGTCTTTCAGGCCGTTGTGTTGTTGAATTTGAGAGGGTCGTGACCTATGTATGGAAGAAGAGAGAATATGAGTATATAGGGTTAATTGGGTCTGTGGCTAGTTGTTGTCGCCATCTTTTGGAAATAAGAGTGTTTCGTTTTCCGCGATGAAGTAGATGAGTTTTCTGATTTTCGCCCAAGAATTGCTCTTGTTCGCAACTCTTTTCCACCAAAGTGGTTCTAGGTCAGCTGACGGTTTTGTTAGGTGGTATGATGTTGTAAATAGGCAACTTGTAGCATAGTGAAAGGGGTTTCCCAGGTTTCCGCAGCCACAGCAATCGCTGCTTCTGATGTTGAATCTTTTAAGATATGTCGGAAATGGGCCGTGGTCCGTCCGTGACGAACATTTTTCTGGCCTTTTCCATGGAATAGGAGTTGTCTTGGCTTTAGGCAAAACACTGTGAACACTCCTGCCTGTTTCTCCATTATCCCATTCTTTCTGCCAGCGGATGATGGACTCTTTTTGTAGTAGACTCTTGATATGGTTTCTTGGCGCTGGGATGTATGTGTGGATTCCCTCCTGTGTTGCCTTCTTGGCTAGTACGTCCGTCGCTTCATTACCACTGTATCCGACGTGAGCCCTGATCCATCCAAGTTTAATGTTTGTAGATTTCAGTAATATTTCCTGTGTTTGTTGGGCGATAGGTCTCTTGGTGTCAATTGAAGCAATTGAATGGAGGCTCGACTCGCTATCTGACCATACCATAATCTGTTGGTTGGTCTTGCTTGCCCAAAGACAAGCCTCCTGTATAGCAAGAAGCTCTGCTTGGAAGACTGTGTTGAAGGGACTAAGTTGCGCCATCCATTCGTATTTCGTTGTGTCTTCTTCCAAGACACAGAAGGCGCTGCCTGTTTTGTACATAGAATAGACAACAACATAAAGGTGTATACTCAATGCCTTGCTTATGACAGGATGAATGAAAGGAATGATGATGAATGAAAACGATGACGAACAACATGAAAAAGCTAACAAGAATGCACAGGTTGTTGATTATCGTAGTAAAGATAGGGAACCATTGCATGTCAAGTGTCAAAAGCAAAGATTAGGGAGATTACTATCATAGAAACATGAGACAGAAAGAATTTAGCATGTTCTGAAGAAGCACTAGCAAGACGTTGATATTTTGTTTTTAATTCTATAATTAAGGAAAAGAATTCTTTACTTATATATTTGTACCCAGTACATGGGATGCCCCGTTTCAAACAATTCTATACTTTAATTCTATTTTTTAATAATTTTTCATTCTGAAATCTGTGTGACAAATTTTGAAAGATACAATTTCGTTATTTGTTTTATATTTGATTAAATGTTAAAATAATTTTTAAAAACTTTTTTTGCTTTCTTTTCAGAAAAAATGTGCAAAATACTGGCCCGATGATTCTATGGATTGTGGTGATATGCATATACTTTTGATACATTCTGAACATTACAAGGATTTTGTTGTTCGAACCATTCTCATGAGAAAGATTGACGTATGATACTTCTTTATACTCATTTATTTTAGAAGAACTTATATTATTAAATACTGCCAGTTTATAAATACTACGCCATGAAATACAAGCATCAATAATCAAATTAGATTTCAGTATTTCAAATTTCAGTAATCATCTGAAATGCAAATATTACCATAAATGCAAGAAGAGAAACATGAAAAACCGCGTGTGGATAAATTAGCTCAATCCTTTATGTTTTATTAGAAACAGATGCACATGCCAATTCACGCATTCTCGCATTTATAACCACGAAAATAAAAAAAACCCGAAGGAATGGGGGTTTTTTGGAGAAGCGCTTAGGCGCAAAGTCTTTTCAGCTTCAATTTATTAAAAATAAAAAAGTGACATAAAAATCATATGTATCTTATTAAAAAAATTTTTGGGGACAAAAATTTAAATCATCTTCTAACTGCTCAGTGGAATTTGCAAGTGTTGTAGATTTAATTAATACAATAAAATGAAAGAGAAGATAGAGGAAATTCAAGTTCTCGGACCGATTAATAATAAAACCACGAAAATAAACGTCGCATTATAGTTTAACACTTTACCTTGACATTATATATAAAACTGATTTTTTTTGGTCAAACTGTGGCAAAACCAGAGGAATTTGGTTAATATTATTCCGATACCTTCACGCTTCATTAATGTATTTGTTTGTTGCATAAACTGCTCGGTAATAGGAGTCACTTTGTTGGGCGAGTTAAAGGGTGCAGATCCAAATATTACCATGTGTGAGTCAAGGTCATCACAATTTGTCCATATGTGAATAAACTTGAAGAAAATGATAAAAAAATAATCATCATTGAAATCTCTCATTATATCTCTCAGGCTGCACACAGGAAATGCCTTTTATAAAAAAATAATAATAATTGAACTCTCTCATTATATCTCTCAGGCTAAACACAGGAAATGCTTTTTCGAATTTCTATTCTGAGCAAGGTTGCCATATTGGCCTTTTTAAGGCCAAATTATGGAAATTCGGCCTTTTTTCAAAGCCTTTGGCCTTAGGAATTTTCATTTGGCCTTAAATTCAATTTTGGCCTTTTTTGGCTTTATTTTCGTAAATGACTTTTCGAACAATTTTTAATTACTTATTCTGTTGTTTTTTAATAAATTTTTGATGTTACACATTTCAAGTGATATATAATGAGCTGTCAAACGAAATAGCTCCTGAATAGAACGAGGATGTTTTAAATTTCTTTCACTTAAATTTTAGTTTAATAATAGAGCATTGGACATATGCTATCAAATGGGGTTCGTTTTCATGAGAGATAGCCTTTTTTTCTAGTAGCAAATGAGGTTTCCAGTCGATTTGTCAAATTTGGCCTTTTTTGGCCTTATTTTTACGAAGGTTTGGCCTTATTTTGCTATTTTGATCTGGCAACCCTGATTCTGAGAAAGATAAGGTCTCTCTCTGTAATTTGCTCCTTTTGCAATCTATGTTGTTATCCATAATCAAAACAGAATGAGGTTTCATTACGAGAATTCATAAAATACATTAATATGTTATACTGGAATGATATATCAGTTATTTTATATAGTTCCAACATTTAGTATTTCAAGTTCCGGTTTTAGGAACCACCTTTAGCTTAATTAATGCATTCTCTATCAATATATAGCTTTAAATGCCTATTGCAACATTTTTTTCCTTTTTTCGCAGGAAATAAGAACTCATCGAGTCATCCTGTATCAGTATACAGGATGGCCAGATCAAACAGTGCCTTTAAATGTCAATTCGCTGATCAAATTCATGAAAAAAGTGCGAGACGATCACCCAGTCATGGGAGGTCCAATGGTTGTGCATTGCAGGTAACGTTAACAAAAAGTACTTTCTTATAATGTCTTGAATGTTATAAAAACATTGTTGTGTCACAGCTGAGAATAAGGTTTAAATCATTTAAACAAACGTATAACTGATGCCATAAGGAATTCTTTTCACGATGATAGTGTGGAAACTTTATTCTACTGTAACCAAGATTCAAAATAGTTTTCTTCGATTGAGAAATCTGTGCGTTAAATTTGAAAAAATTTACGATCATTTATTTAAAGTTTCCAAGTTTTAATGTCTTGAATGCTGTAAAAAATATTGTTGTGTCTCAGCTGAGAATAATGTTTTAATCATATAAACAAAAGCATAACTGATGTCATAAGGAAATCTTTTGACAATGACAGTGTAGCAAATTTATTTTATTGTAACTATGATTCAAAAATAGTTTTCTTCGATTGAAAAATCTGTGCATTAAATTTAAAAACATTCATGATCATTTATTTAAGTTTTCCAAGGTTTAATGTCATGAATGTTATAAAAAATATTGCTGTTTCACTGCTGATAATACGTTTTTAAACATATAAACAAACGCATAACTGATGTCATAAGGAATTATTCTGACAATGACAGTGTAGAAACTTTATTCTATTATAACCATGATTCAAAATAGTTTTCTTCGATTGAGAAATCTGTGCATTAAATTTGGAAAAATTTATGGTCATATATTTAGTTTTACAAGATTGCTCGGAATTAAAGTAATAAAACTGTTATATTACTAAATGTTTCTTTTTGTTGCGGAGCTTCACACAATTCATCTTCTGTTGATTCACTGAAACTATATTGTAGCAAAGTTATCTTTAATAATAATTGGTGCAGTAATTAAAAATGAAATCCTATACAAATATCTCTTAGGGACTTCAGTTTAAGGCAACGCTTAAATCAGATATTAAAGAATTTAACGTACCAAAAACGGACACTCACCCCACTTTCAATTTTTTGATAAACGTAACTTCGCTGTGACTTTATTAAAGATAAATTGGCCGGTTAGATGTAATTTTGCAGGGTTAGACAGATACATGGGCATTTTTGAAACAGCGCATGCTCATCCTTGAAGAGAAGGACAGGTGTCCGAGAGGGGTCATTTTATTCCATTGTTCATAGCGTTATTTCTGGTTGTTAGAACAACCTGTTTTTGCTTAAGATTGTTATCTGAGGAGTGGAGAATCGAACAAGTCATTTCAGCATGAGTCTTTGCGTATTTAAAATCCACCGAAATGACTCTCTCTTCTAAACAGTGTCATGTTCTAAGATGTTCATAAATGAAAACTCAAACCACATGGTAATCCATACAAGGTATACGCACACTAGAATATGTGGAAAGGTGTAGAATAGCGACATTATGAAATCCACTTTGCTCTGATCTGATACTTTCTGCGGAACTTCAATGCATAAACGAAAATGGGTATCATTTGGTGCTTGGGATTTTCCGTTTATGAATATAAATGGAATAACGAATGGTTATCGTTCAATAATTTTTTTCTTGCTAAAACTAACAATTTTGTAATTATTTCAAATCAACCTATTATTCTGCCCTACCCTGTAAAAAGCATAATGAGAAGACCTTTCCAAATAAACATCTAACTAGTTCTTTTTCATATTTTTCCCCCATATATATTTTGTATTGTAATCGAATGCCTTATTTCAGTGCGGGTGCAGGGAGGTCCGGAACTTACATAGCCATCGACGCTTTGTGCCAGCAAGCGGCCGAAGACAAGAGGGTGGACGTGTTCAGGTTCGTCAACAATGCCAGGCATCAAAGGGTTCATCTTGTGCAGACACTGGTGCGTTCATTGTTAATTTCATATCTTTAATATGATAGCTGTTACTATTCCAACAAGCAGGAGTCTTCCTCTCTGGACTTTCTCGTATACGATCATAATATGGCGCGTTCTGTTCATTTCTCCTTACAAGTGTCTGCATCTGCGGGAGAATCACAGACGGAGCGCTAAAGCAAGTAAATCACGTGCCAAGCAACAGCTAAATGGTATCTTATATCAACAGCGGGGGTGTTCTACCCCAAACTTTCGCGTATACTGACACAATGCGCTCATTCTGCGGTTCTTTATGTAAAACGGAAAACCGAGTATGTATTTTGGAAGACTCCCTTTCGACCAATTAGATTGACAATTTGGCACGCATTTATACTTTGGGCCAGAAGACAAAACACATTCTATTTATCCAAGTCGTTGGGTACATGCAAATTTACAAACGGACAGACGATTAACCCGTTGTTGGATTTGGTCCAAAAGTTGATACACAACACAACTGATTAAACTATACAGCAAATTTTATCATGCGTTTTTACTTTCTCGTATACGAAATATGCAAAGAGAAAGTATTGTAATCATCAAAAAAATTCAAACTCCAGATTTAATCTCCACGTTTTAGACCTCCCTGAGTCCAAAAAACACGATTTTGGAATTATGTCTGTCTGTGAACACGATAACTCGAAAATAGGTTGAGCTAGACGGATGAAATTTGGTATGTGATCTTTATACATAATTTGTAGGTTTCTCTCAAATTTTGGACAAAATCCGTCGAAAGGAATCCTGTCTGTCCGTGAATTTCTGACTCAAAAATTTACATAGCTAGATGGCTAAAATTTGGTACATAGTTTTATCATCAGGACTGTAGATCCGTATCAAATTTTGGACTAAATCCATCTAAGGGTTGACTCTCTGTCTGTCTGTATAATAGCATACTTGTGAACACGATAACTCCTAAAAGCAATGATTAGATAAAGTTTGATATGTGTTCTTCTAACTTTTATTGTAGATTTGTGTCTAATTTTAGTTTCAGTCGGTTGAAATAAGGCATTCAAAAAGGAAATTCGATTTTCTGTATCTTACTCAAGGCCATACTGCGTAATGGCGACAGCTTTCTTATTTTACATTCGCCTTGCTGTATAAAACTCGTGGGTAGGCCGTTTGGCTTATTTTTTCTTCATCTGTTTTAGGGACGCTTGATGCCTTTTACTACCTTTTGGTTTAATTTTTCTCCACATGTGTTGGGGAGTATACGAGAAAGTTTAGGGGAGACCACTCCCTCTGGTTTAATTATCGTGTTCACTTGCATACTTACGTGAAGACAGATAGACCTATAAATGGATTTTGTCCAAAATTTGATAGAAATTTACAGTTTTGGTGTAAGGGCCACACATTAAATTAAATCCGTCTAACTCATTGCATTTTTAGTTATCGTGTTGAAACGGCAGACATAATTTCAAAAATAGTTTATAGGATTCGGGGACATCTGAAATGGATATATTCATCAAAGTCTTGAGGTAGAATTTTTTGACGATTACAATTCTTTCTCTTTCTGCACTTCCTAAACGAGAAAGTAAAAATCATGTCAAGGACATTGCAAACACTTTAATTTCAGTGTTCATCTATGCATAATTCAGAATCTAAAAAATCATAGGTATTTGAATGTGAAATCCTTTGCACTAAAAATACATAAGATTTTACAAAATTTAATAATTTTCCTAAATCACAAAGGCTACCCTACACCATTTCATATCCTTTTAAATTCAGAGATAATATTTGCCTGGTGTACATTACGGCCAGTTCAGGTTTACAAAAAATATTTTAGAACCAACATAAAAAAAATGCTTTTCCGATAATGACTTAATTGTCTTAAATCTACCATGTATGTAGGGTTACCATAATTGTAAAGCATTGATACTGGACGTTTAAGTGCTAAGTATATAAAACATGAAAATATAGGTAAGTAATGGTTTATTTTACTCTTATAAAAATCAATAAAGATTAAGCAATCTAATAAAATGAACACGTACAATAAAAATAAAAAAAAAAGATGCAGGGCTAATTCTTTTTAGACAGTCATATTTTAAAGTTGATTTTACTGTCTTATTTATATAGGGTGAGTTTGACCTATTCTGCCAAACGAAAGAGAGGCGTACGATTACGGCATTCTAAATTTGCTACAGTGAGAGTATTCCGTACGCAATGGCTTTCCAGGCAGAAGCCGATGCTCGTTTTCTGGTTTCCTTTTTTAGTTTTTCTGAATATCTCAAAACATTTTCATTTTTCACACTACATGTGAATTAACAAATTAAGCAGCGTAAAATTCCCTACCAATATATGCTTTATTTTTCTCCTAGCTTTAATATTTTCGCAGATAATGCCTCTCAAAAATGGGAGGTTTTCATTAATTTACGGCAACCTAGACCATCGTAACGGCGCGTTTGCTATCTGAAAAAAACTTTTTGAGATGCGCTTTCTTTTTTAAAAAACGTAGTTTTAACATTATTAGGGTTTTTTATATTAATTTTTGAAATGTGTCCTAACATTCTCGGACACCCTGTCGATCGTAGATCATGCAAACGACAGACTCAGTTTCCTCAAAAACTGTTCGATCGAATTCCATTGTGAATTTTTTGAAAATAGTTGTTGTTATTGGACATTTATGATTAATTTATCTTTCCCATTAGATTACTGGAAAAGCTTTGCTTTTTATGTTTTTCATTACATAATTTTCGAAATTTATAATTTAACATTTTCTTGCAACAAAGAACATAAGACATGATAAGTATAAGCAGATTTCAAAAGAATTCAAACTATGTTTTTCAGAAACGATGACAATTAATTCAATGCTTCTATTTACGTGTATTTGGGACGTCTATATATAAATTCCTTTAAAGCTGAGATACTGTACAGACAGATAAACACTATTATTCAACAATTTTCACTTTCTTCATGAAACATAAGATGATTTTTCTAAGATGTGAAATAAGTTTTAATGAATACGGAAAAAACCCACCTGCACGAGAGCATTGTCAAGTATTTTATACTTTGTTATAGGGTGAACTGTCTCACGTATACTCTCTTTACTTTAGGAGCAGTATGCATTTATTTATGAGGCTCTGGTGGAAGCGCTGCAGTTTGAAGATACCACTGTACCCTTGGAGAAAATTGGCAATTACTTGAAAGAGCTAAACCACATCAACACAGTGGACAGAAGATCTTTGATACTGAAGCAGTATAATGTGAGTACTTTTAGGGGCGTACATGAATCAAGTATTTTGAGTTATTTCATGTTCATAAATTGCTCATCGAGTCGAGCCTGTTATATTCCTGATGTTAATTGAAGCAGCAGTTTAACTCTTTAATTCCGAGGCGACTTTTTTCTTCTAGCCTCTTTAAAACCGGACCCTTTTGAGAGGATGCGGCATGAATTGGACTCTCCCAACATGGGTGGTCATTTACCCTACCCCCTGCTATAACCTTCCCTTAAGGCGCTCGGAAACAGGCTGCGGTTGGCAAGGATAATTGGACCTCCTACCGCGCTTATCTTCGAAACGATCTCAGAACCTCACCTCCCCTCAAAAGAACCCAACCGCCTCAAACCGCTTCGTCGCTGTTAAGAGGCAATTTTTAGACCGCCCGAGACCGCCTCGCTCGTTATGAGAGGGTTAAGGAGAGTAAGAGCGGCAAGAAATCGATTTCCTTTTCTTGTACCAAACGGGTGTTATCATAAAGACGCTTAGTGTTAATTGTGAAAAAGGAACGAAAACCACTAAGGAAACCACTAATTCACAGAATATCGCATAAAAATATGGTTAATAGAAAATAATAAATAAGAAAAATAGAAAGAAGTTTTTAATTTCTCCAGAAAATAGATTAAAGATTCTCTCCCTTCGCCAAACTGTTGGCTTTATTTAGACTGACCTTTATCACTAAATGGCACATCTATTGTATAACAGCTTGGTAAATATAATAATTATAAGGATTTTAAAAGTCGCTCATTTCATAGTTCGTTAGGTGCATAAAATAGACGCAAAATAATAGGAGAAAGCTCAAAAGAGGAGAAATACTGGAAGAAATTATATACTTATATAAAATTATATATAAATTTACTTGAATAATTACATATGAACTTCTTTCAAAAAATTATAATTATTATCGTAATTCAAGTTGAAAGAGAATTTCGGTAAAATTAAATATTCACTTCATTGTGAATGACTATAATTAAATTCCAAGGCGAAGAAAAACTCATTTTTTTCCATTTTAAGTAAGTAAACGATCCTTCTTGAACAACCATCAGATAACTTTAGCATAGAATAGAACTATCTAAAGTATTAGTCATTTCTATAATCTATAAATTTTTATGTAAATGCTAATCATTTTAAAATTAAAATTTTGTTATTTTCAAGTTTTGAATTTTCAAATATAACATATTGTTATTCTAATGTGCCATTATTAAGAAGTTTTTCACATACAATACAAGTGGGTTTAATAAATTGCATTAGCTTGCCAAAATAAATTTTAAAAAATGAAATGAGAAAATAAAATAGTAGTAGAAGAAGTTGTAAAGACTGAAAGCCTCTCATCGACGAAGAATATAATTAAAAAGCAAATTTGGCTTTTAAATTCACAATCGTAACATATCTTTGTGTTACGTGCAGTATTGTGTAATTTGTCTCGGGATACTTAATCAGCAAGACATTTAGTCAAAACAGTGGCACAACAGGGTTGAATGGCGTTAAGGGTATTCTACCTTCTTTCACACCACCCGGCATATTTGTTATAAAGAAATGAAATATATACACTGAAATTATGTCTCTGCTATCCTCTCCAAGACTGGCGTCTAAGAAAAGAAATAAATAAACCGAAATTGTGTCTATACTGTCCCCTCCAAGACTGGCGTCTAAGAAAAGAAATAAATAAACTGTAATTGTGTCTCTGCTGTCCCCTCCAAGACTGGCGTCTAAGAAATTATTACTTCATTCCCGGTTGTACGTATTGCTGGCAAGTAGCATAAAGACTCCTTAGACTCCAGTCTTGGAGGACAGCAGTGACACAATTTCGCTGTATTTATTTTCTTTCCTTAGACATAGTCTTGGAGGGACAACAGAGACACAATTTCAATTTATTTATTTCTTTTCTTGGACGCCAGTCTTTGGAGGACAGCAGAGACACAATTTCAGTTTATTTGTTTCTTTTCTTAGACATGATGTCTTGGAAGGACAACCAGAGACACAATTTCGCTGTATTTATTTCTTTTCTTAGCCAGTCTTGGGGGGGACAGCAGAGACACAATTACAGTTTATTTATTTCTTTTCTTAGACACTTGGAGGACAGTAGACACGAATTTCAGTTTATTTATTTCTTTTCTTAGACCAGTCTTGGAAGACAACAGAGACACAATTTCCTTTCATATTTATTTCTTTT
>BGPR01019777.1:0-26963 GCA_013235015.1 Araneus ventricosus
CAAATTGCTTCGTTCAGTTTACGTGCTTCATACCCACTCGCTAATCCACCTTCTAAAACCGGGTTCAAGCTTATTTTTCTATGGTGCTTTCACGCTGGGCTTTGGTCGTATATTACTTTTTGGAAACCGCATTATTCAGATTTTCTGGCGTACTCAAACTTTTTGTGGTGATTGGATTAATAGTTCGTTAGGGTTATTTAAAAGTTTGAGTGATTATACCATAAGATTCTAAAACTTCCACCAATGTTGATTTGTTTTCCTAAATGGCAAAGATCAGCCGAACAGATTCCTAGGTGTATTTTTTAAAGATCATGTTACTCAGGGTGATAAACTCACTGAGAATTACCCACAAATCCAGTGTATTTGGGGTATTTTAAGTTTTTTTTTTTCTGCATTGTTTCCTAGGTTGTTGACGGAACAAGTGTATATGTTTTGTTTTACAGTTCTGAATGAATAGTATCTCAGCAGCCAAATTCCAAGGTAAACTTTTCCTCAATATGTAGAGATTGTGTTAAACAATTTTGTTATTTGTTACCATTTGATTTAAAATTACTTTTAAATTATAATAGCAAGCTTTTATTACGCGAGATAAAGAAACCAGCTCTCTTGAAAGCGACTCTCGATTAAATGATTCTTTTCGAAGTTGTATAGAGGTTAAATTAAAATCAATCTAAAATGGGTGGTTTGGGAAGTTGAGGAGGGACAAGGGAGTGGGATTCAAAATTTATTTTTATTTACAAGTATTACAATTTCCAAAGGGGACATACGCCCTTTAAACATCTGAAGAATGGAGAAAAAACTGTCAAATTCGATTCATTATATCTCTGAAACAAAACTTTTTACTAACTTTTTTTCCTAGCAAAATATCTGTTCTTTCCGTTATTGTGCGCACATTTTCAAATCTTAATATTGATATGTATTTATTTGAGAGAGTAATAAATATAGGCATAATTTTTGGAGAAAAATGAGATAGTCACCTAGTGCATGATTATAGATAAAATATGGGTCTAAACAAAATATTTTGGGTATCTACGTAATCCAAACAGTCTGTTTAAAAAACTGAACCTCAATTTATTAACATTTAAATTTAATTTCTATTTTATATCTACCAATTTAAAGTAAAAATGTTAAGCATTGTTAAAATTTTAACATTTCTAACCCCCCATAAAACTTCTTTTGAGAAATATGAAAAAAACTGTGGTTCAATTGGTAGAACCTAGCAGAACACATATTCAGTAAAATTTGTATTTACAAATATTCAAAAGTTCTTGAGGTATCGTGCGCGCAATATAAAAAAACACATTTTGAGATATAATGCTTTAAAAATATGGCCATATTCAATGTTTATGTTGAATAGCTGATACATTTTCATTCATAGCTTTCATAATTATTGGAATTTTTCAATGCGTGTTATATTTAAATTGTTCAGAAAAGACTGGGGAATAATATATATATATTTTTTCAAAAAAAAAATCGAAAATTTTCGAGATTTACAGGTCGTATGTCCCTTAATCCTGTCTTGTGTTTGTTATGACACGACAGAATTTGTTTTCTTTCATCGCACTTCATCCTTTTGGTTTTCTCTTTAAGTCCCAGTATCGATGCATTTTGCGTCAGTATAGGTCCAATTACATGTTTGAATTTCCAAAAGTTGTTGATCAATGATAATGGGAAATATTTTCCTATCGGATTGAGATGTAAATGCGTTTAGGCCCGATATTTATCTTTTATATATTGAATGTTTAATCTAAATATTTATGTCTCATATGTTCTTTTTTATTTTAAGAGGATAGCAGCAATCAAAAATATTTTTTCTGCACTTTAAACCAGCTTTGCTTTGTTCTGTATTTGTTGGATGTAAACTGTAAAGAAACATGGATTAATACAATATTTTTCTAGTTGAGAACTTTAAAGTTTAAAATTTATTATTTTTTAAAAATCTTTTATTTGAATATTTTAATCACAAAATATTTTATGTGAAACAAAATTGCAATGCCAAAAGCATTTTTATAAGTGACCTGTTATTTGTGAATGGGAAACATTACGCATCCTTACTTTTCTTACTATCTAGTATCAGTTTTAAATTTGGTATAAAATTCATCTTCTTTAAATTGTTTCATTGCAGACAATGTTGATTAAGAAAATGAAAACATATGTGAAATAATATTTGAAGTAATTTTTTTAAATAATATTTGAAATATTATTTAAAAAAATCTCTCTCTAATATTCCGACGTGTCGAGAGAGAAACTTTTTTCCTTCTTCATATAAGTTTCAAATTTTGGTTTATTACAAAGCTTTATTTGTAATAAACCAAATTCAAACTCGAAATACGAAATTTTAATGGCATTCTGTTACTCTTTATTTTAAAACACATTTATTATTTGGTAAGTAAATATTTTTCTGAAATTTTTGGGATTTAAAATATTTTATCACTAACGAAAATGAAAATTTAAACAAATCTTTATATTCTATACAATTTCATTTACAGTGTTTTCGTAATTGGATTTCGCCCATTCAGAAGACTAGAATCGGTTTTATGGCTCAAAACTAAATTTATTATTACGTGTTCAAGTGATACGGTTGTAGAAAACCGAAAAAAACAGAACTTTCATTAATGAAACAACAAATATTTTCTTTATATTCACCAGTTGCACAGTGTACAGCAATAAATGGTCTTGCATCCAGTTGAGCTGTTACAAAAAGATGTTTAGAGTCATTCATGAACGAGCACGAGTGGCGGCATTGCGCAGCGCAAACACACATTACCAAACAATCGCTCTTGCCAATTTGGCGTTTAAAATATCCTATTTAGACTTATTCCTTTCCTCTGGATGAAAATCCGAGAGATCGGATTACCCTCAACACGGTCTGTCTGTCAGCCCCTCCGTATGTATGTGAGAAGGAAAGCTACATGGATGTAAGTTGGAGTATCTTTTTGTCGTCGGAGTTGTATATGTTTATTTAATTTTGAACCAAGTCTGTCAATCGATTGACCGTTTGCCAGTCTGTCTATTACCGTGTTTGTGAACACGATAAATAAAAACGCAACTAATTCGTTAAAAGAAATTTAGTTTGTGGTGTTGTAACCAAAATTGTATAACTGTATAAAATTCTGGATTTAATCGGCTTGAAACAAGGCGTCCATACTCGGTTTCTTCATTATGCAACGAAGCGCAAAACCCGTCATGTTGCGACTCTGTACTCGAATGTCAGAAGGGGACACTGTGGCTTGTGTTGTCACCCTTCTGTCTTGTCTCAGTCTCTGAATCTAAGGGCAATAAAAATCTGAGCGCCTCTGGCGATTCTGACTTTGTCCAAGGTAATCAGTTTTCTTTGGAGAGGTTCATTAAGGAATATACGAGAGAGTTTAGGGTAGTCCACTCTTGTTTGTTGCTTTTTACTTTCTCGTATACGAAGTATACAAGGAGAAAGTAATGTAATCGTCAAAAAATTCGAACTCGATATTTTGACGAATCTCCACGTTTTAGACCTCCCTTAGTCCGAAAAACACAATTTTGGAATTATGTCTGTCTGTGTGTCTGTGAAGACGATAACTCGAAAACTATTAGAGCTACGGGGATGAAATTTGGTATGTGGTCTTTGCACATAATTTGTAGGTTTCTATGAAAAGTTAGACATAATCCGTTCGCGGGAAGTCTCTTTGTCTGTATGTCTGTGTTAATGTGAACGCGATAACTCACAAACTTGAATAGCTAGGTGGATAAATTTGGTACACATTTTTATCATCAGGAATGTAGGTTTGTATCAAATTTTGGACCCGCTGAAGGGTTGACTTTCAGTCGATCTGTAAAATTGCATACTTCTGAATGAAATAACTTCCAAAAAATTACTTAGATAAACGAAATTTTGTTTATGGCCTTATAACCTTAATTGTAAATTTGTGTTAAATTTTTGTGTCAATCGGTTAAAAAAAGCGTCCAAATTGCATATTCGGTTGCAATTGTTATTGTGTATTGGCGACAGTAATCTGCCTCTAAGCAGTTGTTTACAGTATGATTTCCTTTCGCCTTGGCGTGGTCTACGAAGGAAATAATAGCGAGCGGCAAATGCGATTTTCGGAAATTATGGCAATCCCCCTAAATTGAAACTTCATTTTGACATTCTCCAGACGGACGAGATAGAACCAGAGGTGTGGTGAAACCTTGTGTGTTACCTATAATAAAATTCCTTACTCAAAAACGTTAAATAAAATCGTATTAGTTGTGGTACCCTCAGCACGCATAAAAATTGCCAAAATACACAATTTTTATGCGCGCGGGATGCGGGCCAAATACATTTTTTTTGAAAAATATCAAGTTTTTGGGAATACATAAATTTTATGTTTCATTGTAAATCACCATTCATAATTTTTCTCAAAACACCCAGGCATTGGGAAAATTCCCGGGTTATATACACGAAAAATATTTACCTACCCGCTGGGTATTTACCCACCACATATTACTGGTCGTATGCGAGAATATTTCGGGGAGGCCATTCCCGCTGGTTTTTCTGAGTTTCCTTATCAGTTTGTAATATTTCTATTTCATTGCGAATATTCATTTAGGTATGGACTGAATGAAGTGTTGCACCCTTATACACAGAATGTAAATCACAGAGAATTTTGGATATATTTATGCAAAAAAATGACCTTTCAGCCTGCCATTCCAAAGTAAGGACATACGCTTCAAAACTCTGGATATCCATTCATTTATTAAAAATTTTAAAAAAATCCATTCGACTAATTTATTTTCCTTCTTACATAAAATATAATGGTTTATGAAATATTTCAAAACTTCAGATATGAGGAGAAATTTGAAATCTTGCAGAATAGTTCGCTAAGGTGTCTAGAAGCAAATATTTTGTTATTCGAAAATTTGTTTTAGATTGAATATAATAAATATAAGAACACTTTTTGGAATAACTCTTTTTTCTATGAATTACGTATATATATATATATATATAATTAACAATATAACCTAATATTATTCACACAATGAAATACAGACAGCTAATAAGATTAAAAAACTGTTACTATGAAAAAGCCAATCTAGATATGGAATTCCAACAATCAAATGCCAATCAATCTCAGGAATCGATTATGTCACATTATTTCGAAATCTATAGGCACCAACCTTCTGTGAGGGCCAATTGTTGGAAAAAGACAACAAATATAGGAGTAAATCTCGAAAATATATTAAGAAAAGAACGAGAAAATTAACTAAATGCTTACTTCTTCAAAGTCATAGCAAAAATGTCAAAAGCTAAATACGAATTACAATTCCGTATTTATTGTGAAAATATTTTAACTAAAATATGTTATATATACTATATTAAATCATCATTAGTAATTAAACTATAGATTTATATTTTTTAAGAAAGTTATATTAACCTATTTTAATTTGATATTAACATTTAAATAATGGCGTAATTCTTCATATTATCATTTGCAAACTATTTATAATAATAGTGGCGCCATCTACGAATGTTAAGATGCACTAAAATCTCACTGAAATCAAAGGATATGAATATTTCAAATTAATCAATTCTAATGTACTATTCTTTTAAAAGTGTTAATTTTTTGTTAATGTAAACAAGCATGAAGTTTATAGGAAATCCATATATCAGGGCATTTTTAATAAATGTATCGATATAGGATCTCTGTTTTTTACTATCTGTGATTAAAATATTGCTATATTATATATATATGTATATACCATGACTCAGTCATCACGAATTCTCCCAAACAAGAAAGTCTGGGAACTTGAAATTTGACAGGTGGTTGCATTTTGGGTAGTAGATTCTCATTAAGAAAGGAATTTTGAAATTTTAATCAGAATTTTCGAAATTTCAATTAGAATGGATTTTCGAAAGTTTAATAAAAAAAATTTCTTAAATTTTAAAGGTTTTGGCAATAACTTCGGAGCATATTGTCGAACAAAAATCATTTTAACATCATCTTAACGTTAAAAATATTAGCTTTTCTTTGCAATGACACCAATTTCATTTCCATGCGACATTCTGTTTAATTTTTGAAAATGTTTCCTGAAACAATTACGAACGGCAACGGTTGCTCCGCCCGTTTTTCACAAGGTCACGATTATATTAGTAGCATTGGAGTGGAAAAGGATTGTCAAAGGGAGGTGCTATTGATTTACGGTCAGAGTTCACACAGGCGTCTAATCGGTGCTGCCAGGTGGCGCAACGTTTTCGTCTTTCACGACCATATTCGGCGTTAATCATTTTATCGATGAGTGATTGACGAATTGATAGAGAGTTAGTTGCAACGCATTTTTTTAAATTTCGTTAGCTGAGATTCATCATACAGAATTGTATCGCTAGCTTTTTAAAATTACACCTTTATATATTTTACCTTCCTTCCTGAGTTATCGCGGGTGAAACTGCGACGGGAAATGCTATAATTAATATAAAATACAAAAATAAAAGTTAATTTAAACGGGAGAACCAGCTGGTAGCTGAAGGCGGCTATTATATATATACTAGCTGCATAGCTCCACGTTGCACGGGCTATCTCGAATAATGCGCCATTCTTTGGCGGATAGAAAAAGTGAGGTCATGTGACAAAAACGCTTAGATAAACTAGCGTTGCTGGGGATGCATATTTTTTCATATTCCCACGTCCAGTTTATAAACACATGAAGCAAGATGCACTACATACATGAAATCTCAAAGTTAAATCTCACGGGGAAAAACATTTTTAGTAAAAACTCTATTTGAACGATTTTTATTTCTCTGTTTCTATGTACAATGACCATAAACAGCACACAACGCCATCCATATTGCATTGTTGAGGTTTCCATACTGCATTGTTTCTACTTTCAACAATGAAAGAGAAGCTCGCAATTCTTGGCTTAATATCGCCATTAAATTTCTTCAGTTATAGCTTAGGTAAGCGATACTTTCGATCACAAGTTGATTTGACCGATTGGTTGTCAGATTTATTGTCCAAATTTTCAATTTCATAGATAAATAGAGTTCCCTATAAATTTCGGCCTCATTAAAATCTTTAGAATACACTTTTTCTTGATTTTCATTAAGCAACAGTTAAGAAATAGATTCTCGTGCTGTTTCTAAGCGTTGGAATTTATCAGTCAATTGAGAACTCAATTCACGAAGCTTAATAACATCTACTTGGGATTTCGTAATTTCCTCATCAATAGCTTTCGCAGTATTCGTAAATGTCGTGCGCAAAGTTTTACGTTTCAATTTAAATGCTTCCATTTCATGAAAACGTAAAGAAAGTCCTGTCCTACGGACGCCAAGTGTTGTAAACGTAATCGTAATCGTGGATTTTAATCCTTTTTATTCAGACGCAGAACATTGAGTATATACGAACAAAAGCACAATTACTTACAAGGAAACAGAATATTTACATTCAAAGGAATAGCAAAGTGGTTCAGTCGGAATTCCTTTTTTAAACATTAAAACTAAACAGAAAAACTAGTTTTCATAACCTTAACTAATTTACCAAACGATAAAAAATGATCAAATAAACTAGAACAGGAAGTGGATAATATAATGCCAGTGGCAACAGTACACTTGCCAATGCAAGTTGCAAGCGAGGGCGGAGTAAAGAAAGAAAAGAGTGAGCATTAGTTACAAGTTAAAAAAAGAAAAAAAGTTTTTTTTTGTTCCATCCTATATCTCATCTTCATTTCCGATTTATTTAGTTTTAATAATTGCAAATATCAAACAGAACGTACGATTTCTAATATTTTAGTTTGTTTTGTTAACTTTGAAAACATGGTAACGCGCTTCCAACTTTTTCTCTATAAGTATGCCCGGATTATAATTTTTAAAAAAATAGTCACCTTAAGTTATTATAACAAGATGCATAATGGAAAATGACGGTTTATTCCAATAATATTCTAGAAAACACGAATTACAGGTAACAAAACTAAACAGCACGAGTCTAAATTAACAAGAGCTCACAGAAATTCTCTAAGTAAATAACAGTAACTATCAATAGAGCTCAGTATCTAACAGTTGACTAACTCGCTTTGCGTAGAAAACTCCAAAGAGATAACTCACTCTTTTAATCTTCTCCGGTATTTATGGCTCTCCAACAGGAAATGACGTCATATTGAATTCTCCAGAAAATTCCACATTTTTGTTGCCATGAGAGATACCACTATAATTCTTGAATTTTCTAGAACCTTCTTGTTTTGGCGCCAATTTCGGGGGCAATCGGCGTGGAAACAAAAGAGTCTGTGTAAAACTCTCTCTCTAACCACAATATTAACAGATTTCTACATCAACTCCTGTTTAAATTCAAATTTTTTTATTTAATTAGTTAAGATTTAATTAATCAAATTTAATCAATTAAATTTTAATCGATTGTAATTTACACAAAATTTAATTTATTTAAATTTAGTAATTATTTTAGTGTAGTAATTCATAATTTTTCAGAGATAGAAATAACAAAAAACATATATTTCCTTAAAGGCTTCCTAGATCCACGACCTTGTTCTGTACGCCCCTTGGCCCTTCCCCCGGCGTACGCCACAGGTTAAAGTCGAATTGTTTGACGAAGCGTCCTTTATTCTGCGCTACACTACAAAAAATTGTTTATTGGAGAAAGAATTTTGTACCAATACTTAACATATGGAATGATATATTTACAGACTTAAATGAAAATGTTGTTTCCCATAAGAATATTGTTAAATTTGTAGATTAATTTCTTTGTTTGCCTGGAACAAACTCAGTTACCGAACGCGTTTTTAGCTCAATGACCCACAAAATTGAACAGTGATAAAACTAAATCACAGGCTGAAACTCAAAAGTTTATGCTGTTAACAAAATATAATTTTGACCTTACATGAACGCGATTTTAGCGGAACATTCGAAAAATGAATTGTAAGTGAAATCAAATCATTCTTTCGAAATATATAAGAAAATGGTACTTGAGATATTACGGTACAGAGATAAAAAAAATCTGCAGAAAATTTTTTTGAAGTTTTCTTAAAGATTTCTGAAGATTTTTTGAAGACAGAAAAAAATCTGCATTTTTTCTTCCATTTAATTTGCAGAAAATCTGTAGAAAAATTTCTTGTTATATTTTTCTCTAAATATTCTGCAGATGTTTGAATACAAAAAAATCAGCACTTTTTCTTCAATTTATTTTGCAGAAAATCCGCAGAAAATTTTCTTAATATATTTTTCTCTAAATATTCTGCCGATTTTTTGAAGACAGAAAAAATCTGCATTTTTTCTTCCCTTTAATCTGCAGAAAATTTTTTTATTATATTTTTCTTTAAATATTCTCCAGATTTTTTGAAGACAGAAAAAATCAGCTTTTTTTCTTCAATTTAATCTGCATAAAATCTGCTAAAAAATTCATATTATATTTTTCTCTAAATATTCTGCAGATTTTGTAAGGCAGCAAAAAATCTGCATTTTTTCTTCAATTTAATCATCATAAAATATACAAAAAAAATTATTTTTATTTTTTCTTTAAATTTCCTGTAGATTTTTTAAGACTTTACATTTTGTCTTCAATTCAATTTGCAGTTATTGAGCAGATTTTCACAAAATCATTAAACTTGACCAATATCTGTTGATTTTTTGAAGATTTAATTGCAATTTCATAATATCTGCATTTCTCTAAATACATATTTTGCATCATATTCTCTAATATTGCAGCTTTATTTTCCAAAGGATATAAAACAAAATTAGAATGTAATTATCGTTATTGTTTAATTCTACAGCAGACAAGAGTTTCAAAAAATTTACCGATAGAAAATTTTCTTAGGCACTAAATTTTTTAAATATGTCACTGAAAAAATGAATTCTAAATTAATCTCTAAAATAAATATTTGAGGTTTTACCATTTTAAACTTTCCCCCCATAATTTAATTAATTTCCAGTTAGTTTTCCAACTGCCTTTCTGATTAGCTGTTTTCCTCTAAAAAGAAGGGAAAAGTGGAGTTTGCGCCCTTTGGATGGAGAGAAGGCTTACCAGAAAGATAGAAGGTGAAAACGAATTTATTGAAACAGATAATCTAAATTATTGAACAAAAATATTACTAATCTCATCTATTACTCATCGCTGCGACTTTGAAACACGTATTCTGACCATGGTTGATTTTTACACCACTAAAGTGCGCCACGAGAGCTATGGTGACGCTAAAACTCAAACAGATTATTTTACCCTCATCTCGTGTATTCCGGCGTGGCGTTGTGGTTATCGTTCCTGCCTGCCAAGTATAGGAACGCGAGTTTGGATCCCGGACAGCATGAGTTTGAAGTTTTGTCACATTCTCAAGTAAGCTGAATCACAAATTAGATTAATGAAATTAGTAATTACATTAATTGAAATTAATAATTAAATCTTGACTGCAGAGAAATCTACCGAAAATCTGTTGGTATTTGGAACATATTTTTTTTCAGATTTTCTACATTTTTTTCTGAAGAAAACATGTTCCAAATACATTCAGATTTTCTGAAGATTTTTTTAGCTGGGTACTAGCTTGTTTCGGTAGAGTTACATATTAAGTAAACCCCAAAGATATTATCAACCCTTTTGAGCTCCACCAGTATTTATAGCTATCCGACAGGGCATGAGGTCATTTTAAATTCACCAGAAAAATCCAGATCTCAGTTCTGAGAGATAGCATCATAATTCTTCAATTTTATAGAATCCTCCTCTTTGTCTCCATTGTCAGGGATAGTCGGCCTTTCAAACATTAAGAGTCTCTGTAAAACTCTCTTTCTAACCACAAGACTAACATTGCAGAGAAAACGATACCACTGATTAATATATCGGCGATAGATTATATTCGATAAACTTAATTTAATTAATTAAAATTTAATGAATCATATTTAATTAATTTAATAATAATTTGTTATAATTTAAACAATAACGAATAAATTTATTTCAGATTAATTATTAATTCAAAGAAGTAATTTTGAATTTTTCAGAGTGGAAATCATAGAAAACATATATTTCCTGAACGGATTCCTAGACCTGTCCTTGATCTATTCTCCCTGTCCCCCCCGGCATACGCGACTGGTTGTAAACGAATTGTTTGATGAAACATCCTTTATTCTGCGCCACACTACAAAAGAAAAAAATAGCCAATGAAAACAAAATTCTGTAACATTATCTAACATATGGAATGATTTATTTACAACCTTCAGTGTAAATGATGCATCCTATAAGAATATTGGTAAGTTAGTAGAATACTGACTGTGTTGGTCAGAAACTAAAGCAGCCACCGAACGTTATTTCAGTTTATTGACCAACAATATCGATTAGTGATAAAACTAAATATATACTGAAACTTTAAAGTTTGTGCTGATTACAAAATATAATTTTGACCCTACTTGGACGGAATTTTATCAAATTTTATTAATCCAAAAATGAATTGTATCTAAAATTAATTCAATCTTCCTAAATACATGGATTTTTTAATTAAAGTTCAACCTTCAAAAAACTGTATAAAAAATCATAAGAAAGGCGTTTGGGTCTGCGTCGTAGATTTTTCGTGAAAACGACGGCATAAAATCATAAAAAAAGTCTTTCGTAATAATATGTAATTTAATAATCAATATCTTTAATACAATATTTACACAGAGTAGTATAACGGTTACAGAATAGATAAATCACAAGCTACAATGTCTACCCCTACGATGTGACAGTGTAGGGATGCAGCTTTATAACCTGTACAGAATCACATGAATTTCAGTCAGAATATATAAGAAAAACTCTCATTTCAGAATCAGAAAGAAAGTGAAAAATCACAGTAGGCGTTATCTCCGTAGACGTAGAATTTTTCCTTATTTTTGGTGCGGTGGACCTGGTCATATAATGACGGATTGTAAATGTAAAAAAAAACATCAAGGAGGAAGACCTACTGCTCCCAGACAACAGACATCCCAATTTCATTCGAGAGCAAGTTCAAAACTGTAAGAATTGGAAGAGAAATTATCTAATTCTTCAGATTTTCTTTTCTAGAACTATACTCTCTGACACCACAGCTGTTGAATTTTTGATCTATACTACTATGAAACACTTCTGCAAATAAAAACATCTTTTTTCTGATTTCGAAGCCCTCTCTGACTTTTTCAGTGGTTTTACCAATGACATGTAGAGAAGAAAATAAGGTTCACAAAAAATGGTGTAATTGATGTATTGAGATTTAATGGAGAAAACGCCATTCTTGGCTAAACTGCTCAAAAATGGTGTAAAAGAACTCTTTTGCTTAAAATTATATTGTAGTATCCAATTATGCACGAACTTTATCATTTATACTGATATGTTAAGCTAATTATAGATATATATTTAAATATGGTAGAGTTACAATGAAATAACTTATTGATATATTAGTCTTTGAAGCTCATTTAGAGGACAAAATTTAAATGTTAATAGTCGATATTGTTATGAATAAACTGGGGTACTTTACCGACGAGGATGCACGTTTCTTACAGTTACTCAAGGACGCGTGTCGGACTTCATAGGCCCGGGAACCTGTTTTCATAACAAAACGCGCAGAAAATTAAATTTGCTTAAATAGGAAACATTTCTTGTGCTGGTGTACAAAGTATTAAGTATTAAAAATTATTTTCAGATAAATCTCTTCTCGGCCGTGCATTTAAATGAAGAAGATGATTCCAAACTATCTTTATTTTCTTCAGTAATCGATTCTTAATTAGTTGATATTTCAGCAAAAAGCTTTGCTAGTCTTTCCATTTCATATTTTTAATTCGAATAGCGATAAATTGTCTCGATCTATCTGTTCTATTTCGCAATCCAACACAGATGATCGAGCGCGCGCATCGGGCATGAGTGGCCCGACCCTTTGTTTTCTGAGATAACAAATGAGGAAAATTTCTTGAAATAGATGTGTTCATCAACTAAGTGACCTTTAATGCATCTACTGTGAATCTGAAAGTTTTTCGATGAGGGGTTAATTTTCTGTAATAAATACTTGCTGTCTCCGGGCCTCGCAGGCACGATGCATGTTCTCCCGGGTTAAAAGAAGCAAAATGTTACTACATGCTTCGACACTAGATATAATCATTAATATTCTCAGGAATTATTAAAGTTCTAAATGATTTTTGGGCTTGATAATTTGGACCGGGTAAAGTTCAAATGTTAAATAGTTTTACCATTGCGAAAGCTACTATGGCATCGCTTAAAGAATCAATGAAATTTCCACCAATTGTGGTATGGAAAGGGAGCACTTAGACATGTGGTGTACAGTACCAGAAGAATCTTCTGACTAATCCAATACTCGTTGATCATCATTGACGATTATTTTTCATGTATTACCGCTATTTTTCTTAAATATATCGATAGTTTTGTCAGTTTATAATATATTCAACCCAAAAGAAACTGGAAACAAGCAAAAAGACAAAAAATTGCAGAGCATGACCTCGAATAAGAGTTTATATATTATTTTTCGAAGATCATTAATGAAAAGAGGCATAAATTTGAACGTATAATTTCTTTTATAAACGAAAATGAAAGGTTCAATAGGGAAATGATTGAAAGTGTTAGGATTACGTTAAATGAAATGATGCTCCCTCAATCATTAGGAGATGAATTAGTAAACACTATTAATTATTTGAAACACTGATTTTACCCTTACATTTTTTAACTTTAATTATCCTTTAAATTATTATAATAGTTGAAAATTTAACGATAATGACAATAGATGTATATCGCACTAATATCGAAAGATTAATCAATTACTTTAAAAATCAGTTTCATTACCAAGTCATATTATTTGGGAATTAATATATCAAAGTTTGGGAAAACAAATATAACGCATATTTTGTTAAATTAAACCACATGATAAACATTTTTAAATGCTACAGCAATAGTACAAAAATACAAAAAAATTATTATTTCATACAAAAAAGCGAAAATTATATTTTAAAATATTACAAATTGGTGTATCATTTAAATAAGATTTCATGAAAGTTTTGAAAAACATTTTAAACTTATTGTTCTTATCTCGAAGAATCTGGAATAATAGGTATTTCGAAGAGATAATCGATTTTTTTTTCCTGACGTAATTGACATACTTCCACAATTTAATAAATAAAAAATAAAGATATCCAGACTGTATACTATGCAAAAAAAATCCATTTAATAAAAGATGAAGTTCAGGAGAATCTGGTCAGCCAGAACAATGATATGACCTCTGAAGGATTTGAGGTATTGACCTCCTTTCAAGGTAAACAAGGGAAAAATTGGATTATCTAATTAAATCCTGATGCCTGTCAGCGAATCAAGGATAGAGACAGACTAAATAGTGGTTGGACTAGACTGAAGTTTAATTAATACCTACGTGTTATGCAGTGTTACAAGTGTTACAGATACGGTCATATAAGAGAGAAATGTAGAAATGACGAATCTTGTGCCCGCTGTGGCGAGGGACACAGATCAACTAACTGTGAAAAGGACACGAAATGTAGAAATTGTAGTTTTCATAACTCTATTTTTGCCACAAAATTTAAAACTGACCACTTAGCTAATGATATCAATTGTAAAATAAGGAGCAAAGAAATTGAGTTCTTGCAGTCACAAATTGACTATGGACAGTAAGTCCACTTTTTTAAAATTTAAAGGTTTGCACATTAATCTTAATCACGCTAAGGGTGCCAGTGATGTTGTTGCTCGTGATATGCTTATAGGCGAAGTTGAATTTGCCTCATTGAATGATCCTTACACCTTTGAATCTAAGGTAATTGGTTTTCCTCTATCTTTTAGAAAGTATTTTTTTGATTACCAACCGAAGGCAGGTTTTATTATTAATAACCATGATTTTAATGTCTTTACGTTAGAGCTTTCGAGAGTTTTTGTTGCATTAGATGTACAAGTGGGAGGTAAAACTTTTATTCTGATTTCAATTTATTGTCCACCTTCTGGGGACTTGGAGAATCAACTCTTATGCTTGAGAAGTCTTTTAATTAAGTTTCCTAATGGAATGATTTTTATTTTTGGTGATTTTAATGCGAAGTCCAGCATTTGGGGCCCTGGAGACACTGATAAAAGGGGAAGAATCCTTCTTGACTTAATTATTGAAAACGACCTTTTAATTGTTAACGATTCAAAAAGTTTAGCGTCTTATTCTTGTCCTAGTAAGGCCCAAAGCTGGATTGATCTTTTTCTTCTCAAGAATGTTTCATGTGATAATATTATCTCATGGAGAATTGATGATCGTATAAATTTTAGTGATCATAACTTTATGGATTTCGAATTTTCTCTCGAAATCTTCAAAACAATTCCGAAAAAGAAAAGTTGGAAAACAAGCTATCTTAATTGGTTTGATTTCAAAGCATCAATCTCTTCCATTTCAGATAGTATGGAAAATTGTGAAATGGACGATGTTGATTTTTTCGTCCACAAGTTTCAAAATGCAATTGTTAATTCTTTTTGGAAAAGCAGAAGGAAGCGTATTACAATTGGGAAAAATGCCATCTGGTGGAATCCTTTCTTGGAAATGGAGAGAAGTAGAATTAGAGCCCTTCGGCGCAGATTTCAGGCCACCTCTGAACCTAACGAGAGAATCCGTAGAAAGATTTATTCAAAAAGGAACTAACTAAATACAAGAGAACTTGTATTGAAACTAAAATGGCTACTTTTAGGGATCACTTGGATAAAATTTTTGTGTAAATACTGTTGACTCTTTTTATCGTCTTATTGACGATAGATTTTCTACTTCTTGGGATTTGGTTCAGATGTTGGACGATAATGGCCAGGAAATTGATACCTATTTAAAACTTAGGGAATATATCTTAAAATTTCATGTCCCAACAATTGATGACGATGAGAATTTGAGTGTTCAAACTGACAAAATTTCCGAATTTGACCTAATTACTGAGGAGGAAATCATTTCTATTTTTGAAGATTGTAAAAATGATAAGTCACCGGGTGCAGACGGACTGACAATGGGCATTATTAAGGAAATTTTCTTTGATAATAAATCTCTTTTTATAAAGCTTCTTAATCTTTGTTTACTTAAGGGAATTTTCCCCAAAGCTTGGAAAAGAGCCAATGTTGCACTCATTCCTAAATCAGGCAAAGATTTAAGACTCCCAAATAATTATAGACCTATTTGTCTTCTCCCTGTTTGGGGCATGGTCCTAGATAAAATTCTTGCACAAAGACTCTCTTATTTTCTTGAGCAAAACGGCAAGCTTCATGACCTTCAATTCGGCTTTCGAAAGGATAGAAACACTTCTCTTGCTTTAAACGAGGTTATAAATACTATAACTACAAATAGGAATAAAAATCTTTTAGCAGCTATGATCTCTTTGGATATTTCTAATGCTTTTAATTCGGTCAGATTGAGCGATATTATTCGTATTCTATTTGAGGAAGAGGTGCCTGAGTATTTAATCAAAATGATCAAAAATTTTTTATCTGATAGATTTATTGTAGATGAGGAGAACTGCTTTGAATTTCAATATAATGTTGGTGTCCCTCAGGGCTCTTGCCTTGGTCCAATTCTGTTTTTATTGATCGCAGACAGACTTTTGAGAGACTTAAATTCAGATGACAAAACTAGAGTTATAATGTTCGCGGATGATATTCTTATCTTGACAGCCGACTCAGCTGTCTATAGATTTTCTGAATCTACCAAAATTCCTTTAGATAAAGTCAGTCTCTGGGCTGAAAATCATGGATTGAAAATTAATCCTCTTAAGTTTGTTTATACAATTTTTACCAAAAAACTTACAAGAAGCCCCCCAATTCTTTTCTAGCACAGTAATATTAAATTTTCCTCCGAGATTAAATATCTTGGAATAGTTATTGATAGCAAGTTATCTTGAATTCCCCATTTGAATTATTTAAAGGAGAAATCACTGAAGTTGCAGAACAAACTTATTAGGTTTTGTCGTGCCACCTGGGGCGTTAAACCTGAGGTGGTTAAGGAAATTTATCTTCGTGTTACTGAAAGGATATTGATGTATGGTTCTGAGATCTGGTACAGAGATACTGCTATTATAAATAGAAAGATTCTGAGTTTGCAACGTAATGCCTTGAGAAACACCACTAAGACATATAAAACTGTCTCTACTTTATCTATCCAGGTTCTTGCGGGAATTCCTCCGTTAGATCTTTCCATCAAATTTCATCAGGAAAAATTTAGGTTGATTAAATTAAAAACTGATATTTTGATAAATGACGAACTATTGATTGCAAGCAATGTTACTGTTCCTCCTCCTCGGGTTCCACCTTGGCGGGGGCGTAGGATGTTCTGGAACGTTGAGCATTCTAACGTTAATATGAACAATGAATCCAATTGTAATTATTACACTGATGGATCAAAGATTAATGGTAGAACTGGTTGTGGTATTGCTTTATTTAGGGGAGGAGAAGAGATAAAAAATCTCTCTATTCGATTAAATAATGACTCTTCTGTATTTATGGCTGAGGCCTACGCTATTAAGACTGCTCTTTTGGAGGCTCAGAGTTTGAATGATTCAACTACTCCCGTTCATATTTTTACTGATTCCATGTCTGTCTTGAAATCTCTTGAGGTAGTTAATGATAGGTTCCAAATTATAACAGATATAAAAACAATTTCAGAGAATTTAAATTGTTCCTTTCATTGGGTAAAGGCCCATGTGGGTACCCATGGTAATGAAAGAGCTGATATCCTTGCCAAGGAGGCTACTTATAAGGACGATGTGGATGTTTTTCTGGGTACTCCTAGATCTTTAATTAACCTTAAAATCAGAAATTAGATTTTGAATTCATGGCAAGTTAGATGGGTAAATTCCCTTCAATCCACATTTACCTTCGGACTTTTTCCGGATGTAGACTTAAAAAGATGTTTTGGAGATTTTTTTATTAACCAGATTTTAACTGGACATGGTTGTTTTCCTGCCCATCAGGGTCGTTTTTTTGGGAAAAATAGTAATTGTATGTGTCATACTGATGAAGGTATTGTCTCACATTATATTTATGGTTGTCCTCTTTATGAAGATATTAGGAGGAGTTATGTTCCTGCAAATTTTGCTACTTTGGGCATTCTGGATCTTGTCCAGAGTGGTCATTCAAGAAAAGGTTCAACTGAAATTGTCAAATGTGTCTTGCAGGTCTCACTTGAAAGTTGAGTGGTTTTTCTTTTGTTGTAGTTCTGTTTGTTTATTTTTTCTTTTTAGTTGCCTTGATTTATTGATTGGCATGAACTTCGCATTTAGGATTGCAAATATGGCCTCCATTGACTGAATCTTCTTTTTTGGAGAAACTCCATTATTTATGGTTGTTTTTCCTCGTAATCTTTTTTTGTAGCTTTAAGTGAAATTAATTAACTAATCTTTATTTTTTGCAAATTCTTTATTAGACTTATTAATCTCTATCTGATAATTGGATTTAGTTCCAAGTATCCTACGAACATCGTCGCAACATCACTGATGACTTTGATGTATCATACCTATCATATTAATTTGTCATTTTGTACGTGTCATACTGATGAAGGTACTGTTTCATACTATGCTTATGGATGTCCTCTTTATGAGGATATCGGGAGGAGTTATTTTCCTGTAAATTCTGGATCTTATCCAGAGTGGCGGTTCATGAAAATGTTTAATTTAAATTGTCAAATGTGTCCTGCAGATTTCATTTGAATGTTAAACTGTATTATTTTTCATGTTGTGCTTTGTTTGTTTTGTTTCATAACATTTTGTAAAATGAAAACTGGTACGGTCTGTATTAACTTTATAATTACTTATTCTCGGATTAAGTTCCGGAATCATTTTAGTTAATTTGATTTATTGATTGGCATGAACTTTGCTTTTTAGATTGTAAATATGGCCTACATTGACTGAATCTTTTTTTGTGAAGAAACTGCGTTATTTATGGTTGTTTTTCCTTGAAACCCTTCTTGTTGCTCTAATTGGAATTAATTAATTGATTTGTATTGCTGGCAACAACTTTATTAGACTAATTGGCCTCTATTTGATCATTGGATTTAGTTCCGACCATCCTGCGAACATCGTCGCAACATTGCGGATGACTTTGATGTATCTTTCTATTTTATTTGTTTGTCATTTTTCATGCGTCATATTGAAGAATGTATTGTTTTTCACTATATTTTTGGGTGTCCTCTTTTTGAGGATATATGGAGGAGCTATTCTCCTGTAAATTCTGGATCTTGTCCAGAGTGGTATGTTCAAGAAAATGTTTATTTGAGATTGTTAAATATGTCCTACAGATTTCACTTGTAAGTTAAACTGTTTTATGTTATTATGCCGTTCTTTGTTTGTTTATATGACAATATTTTGTAAACTGTATTTTGTGTTCTCTTGTAAAATTTATTTTGTGTCTTAGTGAATAAAGAATGCGCCGTATGCCTTGTTGCAGGAAGGAGACAATCTTAGTTCTTACCCATACCAAAGATACAACATGGCGTCATTTAGTTTGGGTTTCGTTGCAAATAGGAGAATTCGAAGTAGTTAATTCCGATTTCCACAAATGAGGGCGCTGCTATCATTTATCATACGCATGCGTAAACCCTTGATTCCTTTCCTCCTTAGTTACATTTTTTAGTCATCCTAACATTGATACATTTTTGTCAAACATTAAGATATTTCGAAAAGTGAACAGGTTGTTTAATGCAGAGCATATCCCTGAAGAGGGATATTGTCTCCATTAAACAACCTGCCCAACTAATTTTAGTATTGAGCGGATTGAGCTTCAGAAACTTGTTTCCATTCGAGGGCTGTGAGGAAGCCGGCGAAAAGGATATTCAGTATTTTGAACCTCTTTTACTTCCTTTGCTGTTCTTATTCTTCTGCTGTATCGAACATAAGCAAAAATTCAATCTTAGAACTTTTAGCTCCCGGTATTGTGACATTGGCATCCGTAACAAACGTCAATAGCATTAATTTTCATTTACCAGCCCAGAAATAAAATTTCGGACTTTATATTAAATAAATTATGATCAAAACAATTTTGACTATTGTAGCTAAAATTTTATATAAACTCTTTTGCAATATTAAAAGTGGTAATAATTCTTTTACAAATATTTAAATCTGCTTTCCTAACCATGCAAAAGCTGATGTATCATTTTTACATGAACCTTATTTATTCCGGTTTGTAAAGCTACATAAATATTTATTTTTTCCACATATAAATACTGAGTGTGCAAGTAATCCGTAGAAATTTCAAGAAATTGTAAAATGTAAGCGGATTTTAAAGTGGTGCATTTCATGTACATTGATCATTCTTTTCCTTGGCATAGAAAAATTATTTAGTACAAAAATTCCCCTTCGAGTTGCACTACAGGGAGCCGTTACCCAGACAAAATGCATATTAAACTGTTGTTTATAAACCTGCAGTACTTAACAATTTTATTTATGATTACTTCAGTTGCATTCCAAGCAGTTGATCAGGGTTCGGTTCTTGCCCGACACAGTGTTATTTTTCACCAATCGTTACCAGACTATTTAAGAGTCTACCGTATATGCTTCAGCTAGATTGTGCAATGTTTCAGCTAGATTGTGCACATCCTGCAGCTAGATTGTGCACATACTTCAGCTAGATTGCGCACATGCATCAGCTAGATTGTGAACATGCTTCAAATTTTCAGCCAGAGTACGGCTTCTGAACGGAAGAATAAATGTCGCCAACATCTCCTACATTCAAGTACTTTCACATCATAATGTTGTTATTAACAATGATTAAGATTCTATGGTACAGTGGTCAACAGAAATGGGACACACTGTGTGTATCTCTGATATATATTATTATATCTTCACAAAAGTAATGACGATGTTAATGACTGACTCGAAGGGTCATGTTTATTCATATCGAGAGACTGATTAACCTTGTTAATTAACGTATTGAATTAACTGCTATCTCAAAATTTATCCAATGCGACTGCCGATATTTTTCGCTGAATGGATTCGGTGTCATGACATTAGACCCCCAAAAGTTTTGCACAGTTGTAATGATAATTTCAAGACTTATAGGATTTTGAAAAAATGGCTTACTATTGTTAAATGGATTATATAAACTTTTGATAATGTCTCGGAAAGTATTATCGTTTTCTTAAACTCCTCTTCACTAAAAGAACATAATCTGAGTGGATAAAAATGAAATAAATCCGTGAATAAAGAAAGAATAATATTTTATACAAATTTTTGAATATGAATGTAATTTTCACGCGAGAGTAAAGCTGAGATACTAAAACGTCGGATTCCAAAAACCTGCGGGGATATCTTTAATAGTTTTCAAGATATTATCAAAAACTTATATAACTCATTCAACATTAGATGAGCCAATTTTTCTAAAGCCTGTAAATCTCGAAATTATCATCACAACCGTATAAAAATGTTTTTTGGCTAATTTATGACCGGGATTCCAATGAGTTAAAAAATTGGTGGGCGTATTGGAGAAATTTCGAGATAGCAGTTAATTAACTAGGTTAATCAGTTTCTTGATCCAAATAAAAGTGTCCCTTTGAGCCATTAATATCGACAAGAGTTTTGTGAAGATGCAATGATATATACCAGAGTTACAAAGTGCAACATTTTATTTGTTGATCAATGTACTATGGGAATCATAAAAACAATTAAAAGCTATCAGGAGCCTGTTTGAACTTGTGAAAGCATAATCGACGAAGAATACGTGATAAAGCAGAAAAGTTACGCAACGCGTGCCACAAGATACAAAAATTGGAGGCCCGTAATAAGATTAGTTTAGTTTAGATATTTTAACGTCCCGTTTTTAAGCAACACCAAGGCTATTTTGGGACGGACCTCGCAATTTTCAATCACGGTCAGATGACGAGGACGACGCTTGAGCTGGCACCGAACCTCTCCAAACTTCCAAGTCACACCAACGATGTGGCCCAGAATTTGGCGCAATTTCAAATACAAACATGTGAAATTTGATGAGGGGAAATTTGTGTATGTCACAAATGTCGCTTTAAATCCGAAGATGTATGTTTGAAAACTCACGGAGAGAACATCAAGCTCAATATGTAGGTGGCTCTAATTCAGATGTTTCTGAATAAGAAATTGATAATTCTATAAATCTGGTAAAGAGAGGATCTCAAATGGAGATACTTGTAAAAGGGGACAATTCATTGAGCTCATTTCAAATGTATTGTAGTATATAAAAATGTGTGTTTAAACAATAATCAAATTTAGTAACACTATGTTTTAATTTCGTTTCTTCAAGATTTAGAAAAACTATTGAGTAAATAGCGAATCACGTACGACATTTCGGATTTCGACAGAACGTTCTCTGAAGTTTATTTGCATGTGATAACTATTTTATTATTTGTCAAATTTTCATAAGCGAAGAATTCGGTGATTTCTTCACTAGATTCTATTGCAGAACTCACATTCAGAACAAGATTGTTATGTTCATCTACTGTTAGTAGACAAATAATGGACACAGATTCTGGTATATTTTTCTCGTTCTTCTAGTTTATATTCAGATACATCAACAAAGAATATACGTCACTGTTTATATGTAGCATTGAAACGTTAAATGTCATGTCCTTATAGTTACCTTTGTTTAATTTCCAAAAAAGGAATTACCTTCTCTTTCTATAATAAAAAGCAGCATTAAGGATGTGTGTTATTTCATGAGCGTTTCAGAAATCCTGGTAATCTTTTTGTCCTTTTCATATTTTGTAAGAAATATAATGCTACAACGGAAGTCCACTCAGTACTGAGCACGAAACTGCACTATTAATCACAAAACAAATAGTACCATCACAACCAGAGCAGGTGAATTTACAAATTCATAGTTTTAAAGGTTTGCCGCCGAGATGCTTTGTGCAACACATCAGTGGGGAACTTCAGCATTTTTTAAAAACACGTGAAAACCATCCGTATTTTTAGAAAAAATCATTCTGATTTCAAATATGCAAACGAAATTTTACATAAAAATTTATTTATATAAATATTGAGAGCGAAAGGTGCACTGAAATAGCAGGAATCAGGATGAAATCCGAAACGCACTCTCATTGGCCGAATATACTTTGACGTTAAAGTTGCCTTCTCTCGCTACTTTTATACCCTTCTTTGAATCAATGCGTTTGCACCAGCTAACATTTTAAAAGTGAAGTTTTTGGCTCTTCAACTATTCAACGTTCAATTTCACAATGGATATTGGTTTTGTACAAGGTAAATCGGATAATTTGCCACGGATTGATTCTACAATGATGGCAATGTATTTCCAGAAAAATTCCGATTTTATGCTGGGTGAGATACGAGGAATAAAACCACAACGGTAAAATTTCACCTTTTTTATATTATAATCCTCTTGAATGAAGCAACATGAGAAAAAATAAAATAAAAGGCTGAACTTATGTAAAAAAAAACCCTGTCATAACTCAGAACCCAAACAGTATCCCATGGTGTGTATACTAATTTGGAGACAGACAGATTACTTAATAAAAAAAACATGAAAAACAGAACCGCTGAAACAAAATTAAATCTACCTTAACTTCTTTTTAATGTTAACCGAAGACTGCATAAAAAAGAAAGGAAATCTTTAAACTCCCATAAGAAATCCACTGAAAATGAAGAAATAAATTAATTTTGGTAATTCAATTAAATCATCACTATCCCCGTGTGGATGAATCAGCTTAATTAAGAAAAAAAATCTTGAAACCGCTAAAGGCCAGATGCGTTTTCATGTATGTGTCCGCGCTTTACTTTTCATGTGAAAAAATAAACTTTTAAAAAATTAAACAATACAGTGGTTTGAAAAGTATAAAATAATTTTCTTTTTAAAATCGGTGACAAAATAGAAACAATATTAAACCTATTTATAAACCTTAATCAACAATGGAGCCTTAAAACTACACGTGGCTACCATGTAATCTTTCAATACGAGCTCATTCAGGTACTTATGCGTTTAACCTCTTCTTATATCAAAAATAGAACAAATATAAAATTCAAGGCTCTTCTTTACAGTGCTTCCTGATATTGTTATGGGTTTCTTAAAATGTAAATTCCATGTAATAAGAAAAGGGGGATTTTAGAGGGAAAAAACAAATTAAATTTAACTATTTGCTTTAAAATATCTATTTCTTTTTTCCTGCTTTTTGTTGCAAGTGTTAATTTTAAAATACAAGTTTATACTAATTAATATAAAATCTGGTAAAAATAACTTATATAAAGAAATAAGCTAAAAAATTAAAAATAATAAAACTGTAACAACTTTCGTAAATTGAAAAAAGAAAGAAAGGAAAAGATACGATCAAAGTATCTGTAAGTAGCAATCCCTTTTTACTGCAAAGTAAGCTTTTTTCATTATGTTAGTTAATTTTTGAATTATCTAGAAAAACTGCATAAATTTATAATAATATTCAAACGGTACGAAATGCGACTGATCTAGGAATAATTTAAGTACTAGGAATTTAAGTCATCTAAAAACTCGAGATACAGGATGAGATAAATTTATCCCACCTTTTCTCAACTATAATAATTGTTGAGCAAACTAACTTTTTGAAGACTAATTTTGATTTTAATGCATTCATTGAATATAAAGGATTTATTTCGCATCAAAAATTAAATCTGCGATTTATTTTGTTGAACTACAAATGAAAACGAATTTCATTATCAAAAAAGTCGTGAATTTGAACTAATTTTTAAGATATTGTTATTAATTTTCAATAGTACTGTAATTTTTTAAGAAATATAAGAAACATTCGAAAATCCATTGAAAAAATTTATGCAATAAAATAACAAGACCATATTTTTTTAATAAAAGAATCTTAAAGAAGGTGCGATCTTGCTACCCTTTAAGGGGCCATTGCCCCTCAAAGGGGAAAAAAATTCAATGTAACCAAACGGGAAAAAACTAATTAAATTTAACTATTTGCTTTAATAACGCAAAAGTCATTCTTGGCTAAACTGCGCAGAAATGGTGTAAAAGATCTCTGTTGCTTAATATATATATTGTATTGCCAATTTCGCAAAAAATTTATTATTTAGAATGAAATGTTAAAATAGTTATAGATATACAATTAAAAATGGTAGAGCTACAATGAAAATCTTATGGATATATTAGTCATTGAAGCTCATTTAGAGGACAAAATTTAAATGTTAATAGTCGATTTTGTTATGAATAAAGTAGGATACTTAACACGCGAATACGCGCGTTCCATACAATTACTCGATGACGTGAGTGGGACTTCATAGTCCCGGGATCGTGTTTTCATAACAAAACGCAAAGAAAATTACGTTCACTTTAATAGGAAGTGTGTTAGGTATACAGTGTTAAGTATTAAAAAAAAAATATTTTAAGATAAATCTCTTCTGGACAGTGCATTCAAATGAAGAATAACAGTGAATGCTTTTACTTCCAAAGTATTTATGAAAAGATAGGCTTTGCCGTACAAAATTGATGAATTGGTCTGTATATAGGTATTAATACATTTCTGTCGCAATGATAAACATTTCCAAGAATTTTGAACCAATTATACAACTTTCGCTTCAGCAAAGCAATCGAGTAGTCTTATCCCGATGTTGTGTGAAAGTACTTATATTTTTTGAAAGTTCTTTTTCACACCATTTTTCAATTGAAATCATCTTATCGTTTACTACACCATTTTCACTCCAGACTTCTATAGTCACAAATGTACGATTAATTGTCTAATTCCTTTCAGAATTCTACTTTTGATCTCAAACTAATTCAACATCAACAATATCTTTAGTTTCTTCAGTAATCGATTCTTAATTAGTTGATATTTCAACTAAAAGCTTTGTTAGTCTTTCCGCGCGCGCGCGCGCGTTTCATATTTGTATTTCGAATAGCGATAAATTGTCTCGATCTACCTGTTCTATTTAGCAATCCAACACAGATACGCGAGCGAACGCATCGGGCATTCGACCGTCTGTTTTCTGAGATAAAAAATGAGGAGAAATTCTTGACAAACATGTGGTCAGCAAGTAAATGACCATTAATGCAGTTACTGTGAATATGGAAGTTTTTTCGTTCAGAGGTTAATTTTCTCTAATAAATGCCTGCTGCCTTCGAGACGCAGCTACGATGCACGTCCTCCCGGGTTAGAAGAAGCAAATTGTCACTACATGTTTCGAAACTAGATATAATCATTAATATTCTCAGGCATTATTAAAGTTAGAAAAGATTCTTCGCCTTAATAATTCCGATAGGGATAAAGTTCATATGTTAAATAGTTTTACCATTGCGAAAGCTACTAGGCATCGCTTAAAGAATCAAAGAAATTTCCACCAATTGTGCTATGGAAAGGGACCGCTTAGACATGTGGTGTACAGTACCAGTAGAACCTTCTGCTAATCAAATACTCGTTGATCATCATTGACGATTATTCTCCATGTATTACCGCTATTTTTCTTAAATATATCGACTCTTTTGTCGGTTTATAATGTATTCAACGCAAAAGAAACTGGAAACAAGCAAAAAGACAAAAATATGCAGTACATGACCTCGAATTAGAGTTTATATATTATTTTTCGGAGATCATTAATGAAAAGAGGCATAAATTTGAACCTATAATTTCTTTTATAAACGAAAATGAAAGGTTCAGTAGGGAAATGATTGAAAGTGTTAGGATTGCATTAAATGAAACGATGCTGCCTCAATCATTAGGAGGTGAATTAGTAAACACTATTAATTATTTGAAAAACTGATTTTCGCCTAAAATTTTTTAACGGGAAGATTCCTTTAAATAATTATAATAGTTCAAAAAAATCAACGATAAGGACAATAATGTTTTTCGACAGTAATATCGAAAGATTTATCAATTACTTATAAAATCAATTTTATTACCAAGTCATATTATTCGGGAATTAATCTATCAAAGTTTGGGAAAGCAAAACTATTGCATATTTTGTCAAATGATACCACATGATAAGCAGTTTGAAGTGCTACAGCAATAGTACAAAAATAAAACAAGACTTTATTATTTCATATAAAAAAGCAAAAAGTATATTTTAAAATATTAAAAATTGGTATATCATTTAAATCAGATTT
>BGPR01019778.1:6279-28730 GCA_013235015.1 Araneus ventricosus
AGGAACATCTATTTAAAATGTTAGTGCGTCAAGAATATTCTACTAAATATCTCTGTTAGAATCGGGGGATTGTATAAAAATTAGAAGAGAGGAACATTTTTGTATTTAAAATGTTAGTGCGTCAAGAATATTTTACTAAATATGTCTGATAGAACCGGGGGATTGTATCAAAATTAAAACTTCGTAATTGTTTCAGTAAGGCATTTATTGATTATTTTTATTATTACATTTAGAAAACCAGCGATATTGTTTTCTTAAGCGCGGTTCCACTCTAATTAATTGTATCTCAACTAAAAAGAAAATAAAACGCTTGGAACTCTTTTAAATTATCTTTTTCGATCTGATTTAATTGCATTAATTTATAAATATTTATACCATTTCTTTCGACTGCCATTGTATCACATATTTTTGATTAAATTTTCATCATTTAAAGATTTATTAAAAAATACTCCCACGCATAAAACCATAAACGAAAAAAGTATAATTAGAAAGAATGATAAAAAAAATATTTGAAAAATAGAAATGTTCGAAAGAATCTCTAAATCTGGTGACAAAATGGTATACGTACCCTTCGGCAACAAAGCATTTTTTTTTTCCTTCAAAAGCATAAGGCAAAGCTGTCACTCCAACAAAACTAGGATAGAAAAATTCTGTCAAAAATAAAATACCTGATATTCTCGCTTTCAGTAGAATCTAAAGTTTTTTTTGTTTTTATCTTCCGAATAAGGGTTAGATTTCAAATATTTCTTATGAAAAACTGTTACCTTTCAGATAATAACTGTTGAATTTTTGAATCAAAATTTACCAGCTAATTATAATCTCTAAGGACTCCGAAATTATATAACTTTAACTTGTGCTTTCCTCTGGCAAACAATCTAAAGGACAATATTTTATTAATTGGTAAACATAATACATTCTTAAGATTAGTAAATTCCACGATAATTTTAAAAAGAATTTATGAAAGACTTAAGAGTAGAATATTGTTACGAATCTGAAATGCTGTTAGTTAAATCATACGTAGTGGCCAAAAGTCCTCCCGTTGGTGTGGCGTTGAAGTTTGGAGAGGGGGTGCCAGATCAGGTGTCGTCCTCGTCATCTGACTGCGGTTCAAAATTATGAGGTCCGTCTCAAAAAAGCCCTCGCGTTGCTTCAAAACAGGACGTTAATATAACTAAACTAAACTAAAAAAAACTAAACAGAAATTCTGTTTTCCTGCTATGTTAGTCTTATGACAGGAAAGAAAGTTTTACAGAGATTTTACTGGAGGCAAAGCCATAGAACCCCGACCTTGGCGACCATTTTGGCGACTTTAGCAACAAAATGAAGCTTCCAGAAAATACGCGAATTATGGCTCTATATTATTACGAATGGAGATATGGAGAACCTGCGAGAGAATTCTATGTGACGAAACGCCCTATCGGAAAAGCTATAAATACCGAGGACCTCAAACGAGTGAATCAATCTCTCTTTGAGATTTGTCCGAAGTGCAAGTTGCTGAGGTGATAGGCACTGAGCCTGTTGAAAGTGTTGTTACTGATATTCATTAATGATCATGTTGTATTTAATTTTACAAAAGGATCAATATAAACTTCAATACAAGAGGAGTAATGTACAGAAATGTATTGTAATACCATAAACCTACGTTACTCTTTAGACAATGACGGATAACAGAAACTGACGGTTAACCCTTTCAAATTCACTGCATGTTTCGTTCGGAGAATTACTAAATTTATTTCAAAAATGAGTGTTACACATGTAGCTGATCATAAATATGTAAAGGGGGAAAAATTTACCATTTTTTAGTTTCAAGAAATTTGGGGTTTCGCAGTGAAACCACTGAACGGTAGCGTGCTATTTTTCCTTCGAATAAGTTATCATTGAAAATCAATTTAAATTGTGTATTTAATTTATAAGTATACGTGAGTATTCAGGATATTCAACCTTCATAAAATTCAATATTTCTTTCGAAGATTCAATTTTGAAAAATATCAATTTGTGCAAGAATATTCATCGTTTTGTTTCTCTTAGAGATCGAAAGCAATTTAGATTTTGCAATGCCCATATCTTTGTGAATACTAACGGTTATTGAACTGGAATTTTTATATAAGTTGTTCGCCTATGCAGGGTGCATCAGTACAGCGGTTACAATCTTTCAGGACAGATAGAGTACACATAGACGATGGAAAGTCACATAGGAATGCATGGTCACCGATAAGTCGACCTTCACCCGGGAGGGAATGTTCAATTCACAAAGTCGGAGGAGAACCCACATGCAACAAGAACCATGCAGCCCAGGAACGGTTTTCAGTAAATGTATGGGCCGGCATCGTAGCAGACTGTAATGTCTTGGCCTAGGTGTGACCAAATAATGGAAGCTTAGGTTGACCTAAGTACTTTTATTAATACAGCAATAATTAAGAGACACTTCTCGCAGAGAAGTCTGGATTAAAAATGATTATATACAAAGTCAGTCAACAAAATCATAGTTCTAAAACGTCAAAGTTCCATGAACAATTAGTCCATACAGAATAGTAATCACAGGATGGATAGCTTCCACCTATCAACGTGATACCGAACCACGAGACTACCAGGAGTGCTCGCAAGTTGATGAGCCGAGAGTTCGGGGAATGCCGACTCCTCGGGGTTGCCTACCAAAGTCCGAATTAATTCGGGACATTCAATCCGAGCTGATCACACAGCTCTCTTCGGTGTTCCGGAGCCTGAAACCCAGTTCGAGACTCCTAATCCGTTTCTCCTTCCGTCCTCCTCTCTCCTCGAACATTCAGTTTTCATTCACCCCTTCAGGGAGTGGAGCTCCGCCTACCTTTTCCTATACTGGATAATGGTACTGCTGATTGATCAACACCTCACCTTCCTAGTGGTCAACCCCTATTATGGGAAGGTTCTTGAGTTTCGCCACCACCGGCCTATTCAGGGGTGACACCAAAGGGTACCGCTAATGTGCTCGTTGACAGTGATTGATTCCTCGGCATTGTGGCGGCCCTCTGTGTGAAGTCCTTTCTCTTGCGCCCGTCTCGTTAGCGATGACAGTGCAGCTGTCCTGCTGTTTGCCGCCAATATCAAAAGAGACGGCACTCTTTTTCTCATGGGAACGTTGCTCACGGGAGGAAACCTTACAAGACCAACTCGCCGGGCCGTACTTGTTGCCCGAACGTCTGACAGGTGCAAACTATCTGATATTCCTTATTGCCGCAGCTGTTCGACGACACGCACGTATCCGCTTCTATGCGTTCTTCCATGTGGTTTTAGCATGATGCCCCCCCCATTGCGGTATTGACGTGCCTATCCACCTGAATGCAACGTATGGCCAACAGTGGATCGGGCGGGGTGGTCCAGAGCTTTGGCCCGCTCGATCGCCAGACCCAATTGCCTTGATTACTTCTTATGGAGGTACGTCAAGTCACTGGTGTACGAAACTCCCGTTAACAGTGCTGAGGACCTTGTTACACGTATTGAGGCAGTTGCTGGGGGAGTCCGGGGCACGATCGGTATTTTCGCTAACGTTCGATCCTCAAAGAGCCGGAGATGTGAGGCCTGCATCACGGCCCGGGAACGTAATTTCGAACACCTACTTTGGTGACGATCGTTGTCTCTTCTGATCGTCTTCTTTTTTCTTAGTTTTTTGCTGTCCTAAGAATAATAAGCATGTTTTTTCCTCTTATTCGTGTTCTGTCTTTCTTGTGTTTTGTGTCGTCACTACCGCGCCAGTAAAGCGTTTCCTACCATGCATTTCTATGTGATTTCCCATCTTCTAGGTGTTCTCTATCTGTCCTGAAAGTTTGTAATCGCTGTACTGATACACCCTATATATCTGACTCCTAAATTATGAAAGAAAAATTACGCTACCTTTCGCCCATGCGCAGTAAAAGAATACTCAATGTGTGGTATCACTGCGAAACCAATGAACACGAAAGGGTTACACGAATGACGATTAATCGAAGTTTTACTGTGCGTGGAAAAGTGGTGCCTTAATCTCCATCTTGCATTCCATCTGCATTTTATACATCAGCTGTTACTTTATTTTATATTGGCATTTAATTATTGATTTAACACACTTCATTTATATACTACGTACATTATTGAAGTGTATTACATCAATATTATTATTGAAATGTGTTACATCAATATTGATGTACTACGTACATTATTGAAGTGTGTTACATCAATACTATTACTGAAGTGTGTTACATCAATATTATTATTGACGTGTGTTACATCAATATTATTATTGAAGTGTGTTACATCAATATTATTATTGAAGTGTGTTACATCAATATTATTATTGAAGTGTGTTACATCAATACTAATGTACTACGTACATTATTGAAGTGTGTTACATCAATTCTCAGAAAACTGTCTGTAATAGCAAATATTTTTAATGGCTATTCCAAAATTATTACAAGTTGATTTTTCCTTAATGCTTCACAACCAAACGAGAAATGAATTTTAGTTTTTGTCAAAGTTTTTAAGTATTCGGCTCCAAAATTAAAATCCTGTTTTTTTTTCATATTTTAGTGACTTAATTACAAGGCTAAATTAGCATAATATAAAATTAGCTCTCCTGTGACGAATATTTCAAACTTTAATTAAAGATTTTCCTCATTTTCTTGTGATTCGTGTTTCAAATTTAGATGAGAATACAAGAATTTTAAAAGTATAAGTTAATTAGGAAATTAAAACTGAAGATATGTAAACAGTGTAGACAGTAAAAAAATAATATTTACAGAAAATAATTGACGCACAGTATTATTTAAAATTAAAATGCGGTTATTAAATATAGAAGGTGTCAAAAAGAAATACAAAAAATACATATTCTTTGAAAGTAATTTCTTTATTTCAAAAAATGCAAGGTAAAAATAAAAACTAAAAATTTTGTTCAGACTTAATTATTCCAGAATAATCATAATTCATTTTCTACTTTCTCTAATAATTTATTTCTTGCATCTCACTGAATATGAAAGAAACAAATATTTCTGGAATTATTTATCTGTCAATCTGTCTGGCTGTGTTTCTCAAAAACGTAGCAAACTACAGTGGGTTGCCAATTTAATTTGATCACTTTAAAATTTTCATATTTTTCGAATATCTCCCGAAAATATGCGTGGAATTTTTTAGAATTTCGAACATCTGAATATTAGGATTGAACTCACATTTTACAGTGAAGATTTGGTCATGAAAACATTTAGGGGACTTACCAAAAAGTGATGAAGGCGAAGAAAATACCGACTCAAATCCCATTTCAAAGAAAGCTGATAACGTGATGAAACTTTCATCAATGGTTATCTTTGATGTGCATAATATTTACATGCAATTTCGTAAATTTTTCTTAAATATTCGGGGAGATATAATGGTTTTCTTAAGAAGTCCCAAATTTGTCCTCGTGTTTTTTGCTTCTAACATGCAGAGTTTCCCACCAAATTGTACAAAACTTACAGATTACTTGGCAATATGTAAGCATGGTATTAAAATTTGATTTAAAAAATTTGAATATTACGGGAAATATGCGCATTTATAGTAAATAATTTTTTACTGCGCATGCGCGAAATGTAGCGTAAATGTGTTTTCATAACTTCAGAGCCAGACATATTGGGCAACTTATATAAATATTCCAGTTCTATACCGTTGGTATTCAGAAAGATATCGGCATTACAACTTGGTGAATTTCGGTACAATCTAAGAGAGGCCTAATCACGAGGGTTCTTGCACAAACCGATATTTTTTAAGCTTGAATCTTCGTACAGTAATGATGAATTTTATGAAAGTTCAATATCCTGAATACTCATGTATATTTATAAGTTAAATACATAATTTAAATTACAACTCGACGTTTACTATTCGAAGTTTCAAGTTTAAAAAATATCAGTTATTGGATGACGGGGTAGGTCAAGCCAATGTCTCTCGATCTTGGCAACAAACTTGGCGACCATTTGGCGACTTATAAGGTCCAAGAAAATACTAGATTTATCGTCCTATCTCTATTAGGAACGGAAATTAAGAGATTGTTTTAGAGGATTCTATGTGACGTCACGCCCCATCGTAAAAGGTATAAATACCCGGAGGTACTGAAACAAGGGAGTGTGTTTGAAGGTCTTTGAAAATCTTTGTAGTCTTTTCTCACTGCACTGAGCGTTAGACGCTGAGCGCTATTGTTCGTGCTATTACTTGTGTTGCTAATTTGTTCTTTTCGTGATACCTGTGCTTCGAGTTTCTGAAATATTAGTTAAATAAAGCGTCATTTTTCATTATCAATCTTGTCGGACTGCTTTAACCGTACACCTACCAGAGGAGTTTCGTAACAATATGTGATCTTAACTGCAAAGTTGTAAATTTGTGTTAAATTTTGCATCCAGTCGGTCAAAGTGAAGAGTTCCAAAATGCATACTCGATTTTCCTCACTATACCAAGACGCTTTACACTAAACGGGCGCTATTGTGTAAGTATACGAGAATGTCGATTTGAGAACACTCTACCGGTTATTTCTTGCTTTTGTGTTATGAGAACTATCCTTTCAATAGATTCGAATTATTTTTTTTCCCTAAAACCGTCGAAAACTAGAGAACAGTTAACCGAGTAGTAGAATGATTGAAGATTATTATTATTTTCTTCAACTTGGTGTCATTTTACTACTCGGTTAACTGTTCTCGAGTTTTCGACGGTTTTAGGAATTGTTTTGGTTTCTTATGAATTATTAACCTGTCCATTGTAAAGTTTTTAGATCTTTTGTGCGCTTTTGTGTAGTTTTTGTAATGCGTATTGTCCCTCGATATTTGCTTGTAACTGATTGGTTTTAAATACTATTGATTTTGATTTGGTTATTTTTTGTATGTGTTTTGTGTTTTTAATGTTTAGTTTTTTACGTCTTTGCTCTTTTAGTTTTTGCGTTCTGTGTTTTTGCTCTTAATCTTTTTGTGTTTTTAATGTTAAGATTTTTGTGTTTTTGCCCTCTGGATTTGCGTTTCGTGTTTTTGCTCTTAATCTTTTTATGTCTTGTGTTTTTAATGTTAAGCTTTTTGTGTTTTGCTCCTTTGCGTTTTATGTTTTTGCTCTTTTTATGCTTGGCGTTTTTGCCCTTTATCTTTTTTTTTTAGTTCACTGTTGTAAGCGATGATTTTTAAATTGTTCTGCTCACCCCTTGGTGTTTTTTGTAAACTCTTTTTAATGTAGTTCATTTCTTTTGTTTTATGTTTCCCCTCCGGCCTGTGGAAGGCCTTACACCCTCTTGGGTAGGCTGGGCAGGAGCGGGTTGTAAATAAAATAAATAAATAGATTCGAATCTGTTTGCAAAAGATTCATCTAGAAAATATATATTACAGTTTATTTGAATCATAAATTAAATGACTTCATTATTGTTATGTCGTTCAAATTGTGAAAACTGTTCGATATTTCATCTCTGGGCATTATCTCGAGAACTAATTGAGATAGAGAGAAACGGATTGCACTGATGTTTTCCGGGTGCTTGTTTCACATAAGAAAACACTCATTTAACATACTATCGTGGTTATCTCGAGAACTAATTGAGATAGACAGAAACGGATTGAACCGTTGTTTTCAGGGGCTTGTTTCACATATTGTCGCGATTATCTCGAGAACTAATTGAGACAGAGAGAAACGGATTGCACCGTTGTTTTCAGGGGCTTTTCACATACTATCGTTTTAAACCTGATCGACTAAAACCTGATTACGACGAATCTCTATGAAAGAACATTTCAACTGACGTTGCATTTATCCAATTTCAAAGAAGATGCAGTCGTTTAAGTCCAAATCAATTTATTTCAGCAGTGAGGCAAAATTAAATTAGTTATAGAGTACTCCATACTAAAGATTTAAAAAAGATTTAAATAATAAAGCCATGGCCAGGAGTAAAGAATTTACGTCTAAAACGGTGCGAGATCCTTAAGGCGTTATATGATTGAAAAAGATACCGTTATACGAAACGGTGAGTTTTTATAGTATCGAAACGGGAAAAATCCCGAATTTGAGGCTCTGGAAACAATGCGACTTTAACATAGGATTGAAGTGGAAGTAATTCCTTCAGAATTAAAAATTAACTAGCCTTTAGAAAGTATTTATTTTAAAAATTGGAAAATTTTTAAGACGTTACATATATATTATAAAATAAAATTTTCTCTATATAAATAAATTTTCTTTGACATTTTTCCTTCGGTTATTTAGCGATAAAAAATATCTTAGTTTAGTTTTCGATGAAAGAAATGAGTACACATACTTTCGCGGGGAATGTTGTGATAAATAGATAATGATCTTCTGAAATGAGAGAAATAACTTTTCATAATTTATCAAAGCCGAAATGTTTCTGTTTTTAATTATAATACATGCCGATGTTAATTTATCAAGAGACATCGATCAATCAATTACATCGATGTTAATATTTCTAACCTCTAGATTAAGTTTTTGATGGTATAAGAAAATAGTAAGTGATTCATTACTCTTGGAAAACTAATTTATAACACTCTTTTACTAATTAACAGTAAATAAAAACTGTAAATACATTTTTCTGTAATTTCTGATTAATATCCTGCTACTCTCTTAAACTGCTCAATATAGGAATAATTTCCATTATAATAAAACATGACGACAATAATAAAGCTTCAATGAATCTTAGTGATAAAATAAATGTTACTCAGAAAATAACCTTCTGTTGTTTATATTCTAGAACGGTGGAAAGATCCAAACAGAAAATAAAGAAAAATGTATTCCCAATATTTTATTCACTAGTATTTTATTCTACACTAGCAGTAACTTCGCGGCGTTGCCCATGACATCATGAATTTCAACAAAATTTTAAAAGATCTTCAGCTTCAGGTTTGAACTTTGACATTATATAAATAGCTCCTTGAGATCATATTTCATTTTATTTTTCAGTTTTAGCGAAACTACACGCAGGATGAACATGTCTTCTGTAACTAAAGATGTCAGTCTTCAAAAGGTATAAAAGCAAACAAATCAAAAGCATGATCGCTCGACTCGACGACAGACGGTACAATCGTACTGCAAAATCTCGCTGAAAGCGAAGGGATTATGACGTCACGCGGTTTCGACGAAATGCGTCTTGGGAAACAACACCGCGACCTTGGTTACGAGAATGACGGAGGAAAAAATGGAGCGAAAATATTTTAACACTTCAGAAAAAAATTAATTAAAATTCAACCACAGAAGATATTTTAACCGTTCTTGTTTTAAATCAGGGTGGAATATTCCATTCATTACCTCAAAAAAATGAAAGAGATAACTTTATTAGAACGGGCGATGCAGTAAATTTGAATACGAAAACAAAATTTTGTCGGCAAAACTAACTATTTTTAAAAAATTTCAAAATTCAGTAAATTACACTTAAAGCTCAAAACAAATTTTATTAGAAAGAAAACTGTTTGTTCTATCAATTGTTTTTCAGCGATCATTAGAAAAGATGCTACAGTCGTAAATGTGCCAAAAATGACCCAAAACAACACAAAACACTAAATAAAAAATTTTATAGATTAAATTTTAAAATTCCGGCTTCGAGGTGCATTCGATCACCATTACGACTACCTGTGTGCCAAATTTCATGGCTGTAAGTGCGATAGATTCGTCTGGACATCGCGGACACACACACACACGCACAAACATTGCCTTTTATAAGTATAGATATATGATCCGAATGCTTCGTCGTTTGTTTCGGAAATAATAGAAATTATTTTCGAAATTCAGTTCTTTTTTTCCTAAACAAAAGGTTTTGTTAAGTCTTTTGGTGAACCCAGTACTTTTACTATATCTTCCTTTGATTTCGCGTTTGAACTTAATACACCCATTTGATTTACACCGTGAATATTCCATACGAAACTAAAAGATTTGTACCCCTCTAAGACGGGCTTTTTTTAGCTCGCCAACAATATCTCAGATCTGATTGTCACAGATCTCTATCTCTACTAATAATAAAAGAGAAAGTCTGTGTGTGTGTGTCTGTTGGCGGTTTACAGAACAGACCGTAGAACCTAGAGCTACCACATTTGGCACAGATATACATTGGATGCTGTAGATGCACCACGGAGCCGTTTCTTGAAATTTTAATTAGAATTCTGAATAATTACAAATCAAGCGAAATTTTGGCGTTTTTCCTTAATAACTTCGGAATATATTACAGCACGCACAAAACTCATTTTCACACCATATGAAAGTAGAAAATTTACCTTTCCAATGATATCAATTAAGTTGCCGTACAATTTTTTTCTCTAATTTTAATAACCTTTTAAAAATATTTTTGGCATAATTTACAACAATACTTTTCATTGTTGCAACGCATTTCAAACCGTTTGCATTGTTTAAATAAATATTTAATTGCGCGTTTCTCTTTCATTGTTGAAAGCTAAGGTAATATCCTAATACATTTTGCTTTCATATTTTATTTCATCAATTATTTTTTGTAGAATCTCTAAACCAAGCTCTCTGAGATTTCAGGTGTATGAAGATATATATCCAGTAAGTTAAATGATTATCGTGGCTATGCTTTTATTCTTTTTTCAACAAGTTTTAATTCAGTAAACATGCGACTGGCCATAAAATGTGCTGCACCATTTTAATGTTGAAATCGAATGCATATTTTGGAAGAGGAATAGGAAAATGAAGATGGCGCTGACAACTTGCATTTAGATGTTACATGGCATGGTCAGTTATTTGACTCCTTTAGGGACATTTATGTAGGCAATGAAAAGAATAGGTGCAAGGCCACTAAAAAACATGGGTTAAATATCTACTACAATCTGCTTACGTTGTTAAGGGACCCATGAATATAAAATGATGCAAGATTCAATTGAAATCATATTCCCGGTGAACAAGCTGGTCGCCGGCTAGTTTATTAATAAAAGTAGTAGTAGAAAATCTCATCCACATTGGCGGAGTGCTGAAGAAATAGAAAAATTATAATTTGTATTAAATTTTAGATGCAAAATACTAATTACGAAAACTGAATTAAAAACAATTAGTTAGAAACTTTAAACAATCAAATCAAAACTAATTACCAAAACTGTATTAAAAGGAATTAGCGAAATATTGTTTTACAACACTCAAAACAAATCTAATCACTAAAAAAGAACTAATTACGAAAACTGGATTAAAAACGGTTAGTAAAAGACCTTAAAAACACTTATCCGTTGTTGAAGTAACGGTCTTCCACTGACTCCAGAAATCCTCCAACTGAAAATCAAAGCGAGAATAAATGAATAAGCATAAATTTGAAAGAACTCAAGTATGTTGATTTAGCAAAAAGATTCAGTTTCCCAACACTGAGAAAATAATAAACAACAACAAAAAATGCTGAAAGATTAGAGTTGGGCGTCAATGAAAGAAATTAAAACTATTGTCTGCGTCTGATCTGTTGCATCTGAAAAAAATCCCTTTTGGCACGTTGCCCACATTCCTGAAGCGTTAACGATTTCGGACGGCTTTTCTAATATAGATTAGTTATCAGTAAGCGAAAACAACTTCCTTTTCATAACAAAGACCGACCTAATAAGACATGTGACTTTGAGAATTATTAACTACTATCTTTGTGGCCTAGCGTTGCACGGGCTATCTCGAATAATAGGATATTCCCGGTCGGAGAGAAGTGACGTCACGTGAGACCTTGGGATCCATATATTTTCATATGCCCCGCTTCCGTTTTTCTCAACAATCAACAAATATTGCCATTTACTTTCCCCAACAAACGTTGTGAGCACCTTAATACAAAAACAGAAAGAAAAAATGCATGAAAACGATTTTTTTCGAATGTTAAAAAATCCAAACACAGAAGCTCGCTAAAAAAGAAATACCAACTTCCGTTAAATAAAAAAATGCAATGCCGGATGTGAAAACTAATAATAGGGAAAAAAAGAATTCGCCGTGAATGAATTCACCGTACTGCCAATAGATGGCAGCACGTGAATTCATTAATTTTGACGTTTTTAATTAATATCTTTTTAACTAATTATATTTTTGGAATTTCAATGGTCAAAATTGATTGCTTGGATTATTTCCCATCTTTTGGTACTTTTGGCTCGTTTCAGCATTCAATGGTTCATAAGAAGATAGTCGTATATAGATACATACGTTTGTTTACCTTCAGATTTTAATAGGAATGATCACTACAAATACTTTTCTAAAAGAAATATGGAAAAAGAAATATTCATTGTAAAATTTTCATTGAAAAATATTTCCTTTTCATAATGGTCAGATACTTTTCCGATATTTTTAACTCTTTCAGGGCGGTGATGCCATTTAGCATCACCGCTATTGCACTTTAATATTCTTAGATGGCAACATGATCTGGTTACAAATTAATGAATAATCTTCATTAGTGAACCAGTATGGAATTAATAAACTGATTAATCTATATGAAATGAATTATTTCAAACATGAAAAATTTAGAATTTATTATTTAATTATTTTAACTCACAAATTGCTATTTGGGTTATAGAATATTAAAATAGTTACATCCATTAGCTTATGTATGTTCCAAATTTCATTCTAAACATACATTATTAAAACATTTAAAATCGTTGTTGCCAACTTCACTCATTTAAAATTAAAACGAACAGATAGAGCTGAAGTGAAGTCAAAATATGGAAGCTAAATCGACCAAAAGTAATTTCATAAATTCTTCTACATTTTTCTTTTTAATATTTTCTGTTTCTCCTTCAAATGCAATTTAGGTTGAACTTAAATTCAATAATTTCTCAATCCTTCGAATAACAAGAGATTCCGTGATTCGAACTAAATTTAATAAAATTTTCCGAGTTGTATAAAATAGTTAGTGAAAGAACGGGATGTTTCTTTCTTATAAATAAAATATTATAAATTTAATAAAATTTTCCGAGTTGCATAAATGAGTTAGTGAAAAAGCTGGATGTTTCTTTCTTATACATTCTTCCAAAATTCACAACTTTGCTTATTTCTTAAATTTTGAAAATAAGTTTTACATTAAGCGATTAAACATTGCGAGGAGGAATTTTGCATTGAATAATTTTTGCTGAGGGACTGGGTAAAAATATTTATTTTCCTATCTTTTGTGCATGTTTAAAAACATTCAATATTTTTAAAAAATAGTTTTAAAGTCAATATGTTTAAAAATATAAGTATCTTCTGAGATATATAATTTAAATTTATCAAAGAACTGAAGATTATATCTAAATATTAAATGATTTCTTCATTTATTTCATTATGGTTTCTCTCATCTTAGAGCTGTTCTTTTTACGCTTTTACCTAATTTTTGTTTAGTGCTTATAAAGATGGAATTTTATTAATCGATTTTTCAAACACTTTTTGATGTGATAGAGTTTTGAAATTTTGTATGCTTATATATTGTTCATGACATAACACTATTTTTATATTTTCAGAGCTTAATTATCAGTTGATCGATAGTTTAATTAAATTTTTATTCTGAGCTAGTGGCGCCGCCTGGTGGTGAATTTGTAAAAGAACTGATTTATAGATAACAAATTATTTATAAATATTAATTGCAAAATAAAAACTAAGAAGTACAAAATAATTAAATAAAAAAAATTTTAATGCACTAAATAAATATGAAATTTAAAAACTGTTTTAAATGCAATTATTTTCTATTTAAATACATACTTGAGATGGGAAAAAATATTTTAAAATCAAAAATGGACTCATGATGTTTTCTTAAAATTCGAATAGTGATCGTTATTGTAAACATTAGAGCATCCTTGCTCTAAGTAAAAAAAAAGAATTAATGACCTGTTAGGGCTTGGAATGAGAATCTCCCATTGGTGGAGAAAATAACAGGATTGAATACAGTTGTATTCCTAATAATTATCATTTAGAAAACTAGTTGACCGAATATGCATATTAACCGAAACTGAAGTTCTGCAGACGGGTTGTATGTATTAAAATTTTCTTGCTTTTCATAAGTATTGATTTCGAATGCGAGACAAATTTCCCAGAAATTTTTCCAAAAAGTCTTCTTAACCTTAAAAACTTCTCCGGGGTAGCAAGACTTTATGGATGAAAAGCCGCCGGATAAGTAAGCGAGGTCTCGCTTCCCTGGTTTGTATAGCAATAGTTTGGTGTTTTGTTTCCTCCACTCCGATGACGGGGCTTATCTCCTTAGAGAGGTGATGGGCAGTGACCGGGGATGGCAACTAGGACTCCGACCTTACTTCCTGACTGCTGTCGTGACACCAGTTATTCAATGATCCACATGCCGTGGCAGGATGAGGTTAGCTCCTTTGCGATTGTGATTACATTGAAAACTTATCTCCCGAGGGACACCATGAGTACTTGAATGAGAAGCAGCCAGACAGGTAAGCAGGGTCTCGCTTTTTGTGAGTGTATAGTAATGGGGATATTGAATCCTCCTTCCAGTGATAGTACGTACATCCTACGGGAAGGGTCTGGCCATGGCCAGGAATGGCTACTAGTAATACGGCCTCAGTACTCGAGCTACTGCAGCGTCTGTCATTCAGATTCCCTGGACGCTACGGCAGAGCTGGGTGATTCATTTTAATGCCTTCCCTTGAAAACTTTTCAGGGGATTATTTAGTTTCTGTGCCTGTTTCTGTGTATTCTGTGTTTCTGCGTGTGATTCATTTTAATGCCTTAGTTTTCTGTGTGCTGCTTAACAATCTAGTACAAAACCTGTTCAAATTAAATCAAGCTTACTATTTTTGACGTATGAAAAAGAGTTTAGTTTAATTTAACAGAGTTTTGTGCTATAAAAATGTGTATTTTTCTACCTCGCAGCAGATAAATCATCGAAGAATGTGGGTAAAAAATATTAAAAAATTTGTATTCGTGAAATTAATAAATAATTTAAAATTTCAATAACATAAATAATTTGTGTAAATTTGAAATACTGATTTTAAATCATTTTTAATCCAACAAATTCTTTAAATTTCTTAGAACTGGTTCTTTATTTATCGAAATTTACATGAACACTACTAATATTTTTCAATCTATTATTTCGAAATGATCTGAGATCCTTAAAATAAAAACATATTTTTACCTTCACAAACTTGGAAACATTCTGAAATCGCAAAAGAACCGTCTGATTTGTCACACTTTTTACCATTTAATAAATATTGAAATTTAATGATTAAAATCTTACAGAGAATTTGTTTCAGAAGGAACTTTTTCGGCAAATATTACAGTTTACTCCCCAACCAAAATTGCCTTTAGAATATTTAATGTAGCTTACCATATTTTATTGCCTTTCTCAAATCCAAAATTTTCACGCAAAACGGAGACTTATTGCTTTTCAGGGTTTAGAATACAAACCATGCTTTCTTTAACACTTTCAGCCCTAATGATATAATCCCAGGAGATTAGAACTCATTCCGTACTGGTAAATAAACCCATACTTGTACACGGGTTTTTACTTTCTCGTATATCAAGTATACAAAGAGAAAGTATTGTAATCGTCGAAATATTCGAACTCGAGATTTTGACGAATCTCCACGTTTTAGACCTCCCTGAGTCCGAAAAACACAATTTGAGAATTATCTCTGTGTGTCTGTGAACACGATTACTCGAAAACTATTATAGATGCTGGGATTAAATTTGATATGTGAACTTGACACATAATTTGTAGGTTTCTATCAAATTTTGGACAAAATCCGTCCACGGGGAGTCTGTCTGTCCGCGGTCATGTGAACACTATAACTGAAAAACTTGAATAGCTAGATGAATAAAATTTTGTACACAGTTTTATCATCATGAATGTAGATTCGTATCAAATTTTGGGCCAAATCCATCAAAAGGTTGACTGTCTGTCGGTCTGTATAAGCGCATACCTCTAAACATTATAACTCGTACACCTTACTGCGTTGATAAATAAAAATTGGTATGAGGCCTGCTAACATTAATTGTAGATCCGTGCCCAATTTTCGTTTCAATCGGTCGAAAAAAGGTTGTTCAAATCGCCTTTTTGTCTTCTCTCATCACACAACGACACGAGGCCGTTATTGCGTAATTTCGCGATTCACTTGCGCTAATCCTTTCTGCTTCTTCCCACGCCTTTCGCCTCCAAGCTTCCGATTCCCAAACATTTTCTCCACTGCGTTAAGGACGCTTGTTCGTTTTACTGTCTTTTAGCTTACTTTTTATATTGTCATCATAATAATATTGAATGCAATCTTATTTTTCTATTTTTCCTAAGAAATTTGTGAGGGTTAATTTTACTAAGAGACTTTTTGTATGTAAATTTTTTTAAACGATATTTCGTCGAAACCTGGTGGTACGTCTCAGAATTAGGGATTTGAGTTTCGGTTCTTTTCGACAAATGACAACGAACAGTTAGTTGAAATAAATAAACGTTTTGAAATCTCTTAGATGTGATGAATATGGAGCACATAAAAGAAAATGCACGGAATAAACAATGAAACACAAATTAAACAATGAAGATTTAAATAAAAAAAATTTTTTGATTGCATATTTTTTTATTTCAACGTTAAAAATGCCAATTTCATTATTTATTTGAAGTGCAAATTTATGTGCACTTCAAACTGATGCAGAAGGAAAACAACTAAAAATGTAAAGCATCATTTGCGTTTATTTATAAATAAATACATTGTTTCCTCCAGATCTAACTTTAAAAAAGAGAAATGAAATAATTAAAGCAGCGACTATTTATCTTTATAAATTAGCAACTACTGAAGATTCTTTTTCTATCGTAAATTTTATTTACATTCCATACAATTTCATTCAAAGAAATTTATTTTAATGGCGCCAACATGTTTATAGAAAACACATAAAAGAGTAAAGTGAACAAAGATCATTGTTTATTTCAAAAATTCTTGAAAGCTATTATTTTCAGAACAGATAAAAAGCTGCTAATAAACATAAAAGAGTTTTAAATAGAAAATGGTGATGAAAAATTTGCCTTTTATCTACATATATCTATTTGTAAGCATCGCAAATAAATAAATATACAAAACAGTTAAAAAATATTTGACAGGAAACTATTCATTAAATCAAATTTGTAATTCAAATGAAAGAACAACATAAAAAATTTTTTTTGCCATACCTGATTGAAGTGAAAATCCTCCAAAAGTAGAATGTGCTTGATTTTTTAGAATTACTGTTCCATTTAAGGGAAATCAGTGTTCTTTGACAGCATCAAATTTAAATTCTCGAAAGATTCTGTGAGCAGAATCATGATTGAAAGATAACGGAAACTTTCAGAAATATCGTTTGCTTGCAAAATCTTTTTGATATTGTTGAATATATGAACAAATTTTCTGGTTTGTTTACTTAGATTAAAAACCTCGACTTTATCTGCTGGGATTTTAGACTTCCGCTTTGAAGATTCCTTTGACTTGACATTACACCGGAATTACGTAGTCCCAGCACTTAAATGTAAATAAACAAAGCAGAAAACTCGTCCATAATATATTTTGAACTGATATTCCTTCGGAATTTAACTATATGCATTAGACGCAAATTTAATTCGGGAATAAATTTTTCTGAAAATTTCACAGATTATTTCTAGAAATACGTTCGTTACAGCATCTCATCTCACCTAAGCCTACGATATATTGTTGCATTTCTGAGTTGAGACAGTTTCCTTTAAAAAACAGAATCATTTCTTAGCAAGTATTAAAATTTAAATTTTGTGTTATTAAAACGGAAAATGTTGAACAGATTGCAATTTCTACATCCATTTTCAATTATACTTTAATTGCTTAGAAAACTGAAAGAAAAGACCTATCCTTAAATTTAGAGTTCCACTGTATCCATTAAGCTTATTTACTCAAAATATCTATACTAAATGCTAAAGCCATAAAAAAGAAAGTTACTAGTCTTATTCTCCACAAATTAGTGCATTTCTTATCTTAAATCTTATTTTAAAAACCTTCCGAAAAAAATGAAATTTAATATTTCTGACCCGTACGAAATTAATTAGTTCGAATTGTACCTGAAGTGAAATGCATAGTGTGTATTTGTATTTTTTTTCGCTGCTTAAAAGGTAGTGTCTTAAATTAACGTAGAAAACCAGCGGGAGTGGCCTCCCCTAAACTTTCTCGTATATTTCAACAAAAAAGGTGCTGTTTCCCCTCCCCCCGAGTGGATAAAAAAATTCGAACCTACTGTAACCCAGAATCCAATGACTATCAGAAGGTTTTTCAATGTAGATTATAGCGATTGCAAAGTATTTAGGTAAAGAATCAAATTCAAAGAGATGCGTACCAATAAAACGCATTTCACACACTTCCACTCTTCCGGCTCAAGGACAAAGTGACGTAATCCATTCGCGTGCTCAGATATTGCTATCAGTACGCATGCGTAAGTAGAATTGGATTAGAAAAATTAATAATGCAATTTGAACGCCTCTTTTAACCGATTGAAACGAAATTTGGGAACAGATCTGTACTTAATGTTAGCAACCGTCATACCAATTTTTATTTATCTAAGCGAAAGTGTTTAGGAGATATGATTTTCACAAGTACGCGAAAATACAGTTCGACAGCCCATCAACCCTTCGACGGATTTGGTCCAAAATTTGATACGGACCTACATTCATGATGATAAAACTGTGTACCAAATTTTATCCATCTAGCTATTCAAGTTTTTGAGTTATAGTGTTCACATGACCGGGACAGACAGACTTCCCATTGACGGATTTTGTCCAAAATTTGATAGAAACCTACACATTATGTGTAAAGATCACATATCAAATTTCATCCCCGTAGCTCTAATAGTTTTCGAGTTATCGTGTTCACAGACAGATATAATTCCAAAATTGTGTTTTTCGCACTCAGGGAGGTCTAAAACGTGGAGATTCGATTGCAATACTTTCTCTTTGTATACTTCGTATAGGAGAAAGTAAAAAGACGACAATTTTGTCACGGAAACGTTTACAGCAATCCAAAGAAGTCGAAAAACAAGCTAGCCAAAATTCGAAAGCAATTTACGGAAGAACGTATCTAAATATTTATACGCTCATGGCTTTAAATGTTTTTAAATGTTTTTTAAATGTTTGAATTTTTATCTTATTACCTCACTGATGCAGGTTTTTTTAAAAGTTTGTTTCGAAAGTGGAAAATTTTTCTTCCTCCTCCTTATACTCTTCTGGAAATCCACCTCTTCTTCCAAATCAAGGTATTGGATGTCTCATTTGGCATTTACGTCAGGCATTTCTCCTTCCTCCTTACACTCTTCTGGAAATCCACCTCTTCTTCCAAATCAAGCCATTGAATGTCTCATTTGGCATTTACGTCATTATTTGGCTCTTTTTTTCGCAGTCGGGAAATTTCAGGCAAGAGGGAATGTAATCAAAGATCTGAACAAGGGTTAATCAGGATAAAAAAAACCACTGAATTACAATTTTGTCTAGAAAGTGGTGATTGGGTGATTCATGGCAGTCTAAATTTTTATAATATTATTAACACATTCGCTGCCACGACTCATGTCTCAGATTCGAGCAATCATTCCTATTAAAATCTGAAGGTAAACAAACATATGTATCTATGTCCGGCTATCTTCTCACAAACCACTGAATGCTGGAACGAGCCGAATGGATCAAAAGATGGGAAATAATCCAAGGAATCCATTTTGACCATTGAAATTCCGATATTTTAATTAGTTAAAAAGATATTAATTAAAAACTTCAAAATTAATGAATTCACGTGCTGCCATCTACTGGCAGCATGGTGAATTCATTCACGGCGGATTCCTTTTTCCCTATTATTAGTTTTCGCATCCGGTGTTGCATTTTTTGTATTTATTTATTGAACGGAAGTTGGTATTTCTTTTTTAGCGGGATTCTGTGATTGGATTTATTAACATTGGGAAAAATGGTTTTCATGCATTTTTCTTTCTTTTTTTGTATTTAGGTGTTTAACTTCATTACGTTCGTTGGGGAAAGTAAGAAACAATATTTGTTGATTGTTGAGAAAAATGGAGGCGGGGCATATGAAAATATATGGATACCAAGAGTCTCACCTGACCTCACTTCCCTCCGCCAGGGAATATCCTATTAGTCGAGATAGTCCGTGCATCGCCGGGCCACACAGCTAGTCTATCTAAATAGATGACGCCGTCTCTGCTGTAGTCAGGGTTGTCAGATCAAAATATCAAAATAAGGCCAAACCGTCTTTAAAATAAGGCCAAAAAAAGGCCAAATTTAGAAAATTTGATTAAAGCTCTCATTTTCTCCTTATTTGTTATAAAAAATGACTATTCATGAAAAGGAATCCCACAAGGTTGGCATAAGTATAATGCTCTTTTATTAAATTGAAATTTAAGTGAAATTTTAAAAAGAAACTAGCTGTGTGGCCCGGTGTTTCACTGGCTATCACGAATAATAGGATATTCCCGGGCGGAGAGAAGTGAGGTCACGTCAGACCTTGGGATCTATATATTTTCATATGCCCCGCCTCCGTTTTTCTCAACAATCAACAAATATTGTCATTTACTTTCCCCAACAAACGTTGTGAACACCTTAATACAAAAACAGAAAGAAAAAAATGCATGAAAACGATTTTTTTCGAATGCTAAAAAATCCAAACACAGAAGCTCGCTAAAAAAGAAATACCAACTTCCGTTAAATACAAAAATGCAATGCCGGATGTGAAAACTAATAATAGGGGGAAAAAAGAATTCGCCGTGGATGAATTCACCATGCTGCCAATAGATGGCAACACTTGAATTCATTCATTTTGACGTTTTTAATTAATATCTTTTTAACTAATTATAATTTCGGAGTTTAAATCGTAGAAATGGATTCCTTGGATTATTTTCCATCTTTTGGTACTTACGGCTAGTTTCAGGATTCAGTGGTTCGTCAGAAGATAGAAGGACATAGATACATATGTTTGTTTACCTTCGAATTTTAATAGGATAGATCTACAAACACGACTTTGCAAAAAAAAGAAATTCTATTCTTGCCTGTGTAGAATGAAGCGAAATATACCATGTAACTCATGTAAACTCATGTAAACAACCATGTTCTATATTATTTTTCAATGTGATGATTATAAATGAAATTACTTCTCATACTTATAGAAAATGTCAAACAGTAAAAAAGAAATCCATTAATATGAAAAAAAATTGATTTCAGACTCATAATAGATGGATGAGTTTCCAAAACGTGATAAAAATATTAAAAATCCACTGCTATAAGTTTCGATGTTATTTAAGTTGCGGACACCCAAATCCGATATGCTGCGTTGTTCTAAATATTGTTTTTTAAAACTTTTTTCTATCCCTTAGATTTGACATTAAAGTGATGGAGATGGGTATTTCACACAATAACGAAATTACAGACATAAATACTTTTTCTTCCTTTTGCATAAAAAGATCTATAGGGCGTTCATTAATTATTGTCGGGGTTTCCGTACCTCATAACTTTCGAATAAAAAATATTACGCAAAAACCGATTACGTATTCGTAAATTACAACTCAAAGAATTTTACGTGGCAACAATGCGATCTTAGCGCATTTGCAGTCTGGGTAATTATGACGTCATAAATAAAAATGGCGACCGTGCAAGACAAAACAATGTGTGTATTGTGGTTTTTCGAAACTAAATCAGTCATAACTACTCAACGTCGCTTCAGGACCACGTACAAGAAAGATCCTCCTTCGGATAATTCTATCAGACGCTGGTTAACACAATTTCAGGAAACTGGTAGCGTTCTACACCGAAAGGGAGCGGGAAGACCGAGCACTTCGCAGGAAAATGTTGATCGCATCCAAGAAACGTTTACTCGCAGTCCACGAAAATCAACGAGACAAGCAGCTGTGCAGTTACATATGCCGAAACGACGATATGGAACGTTCTCCATAACCGCCTTCATCTGAATGCCTACAAATGCCTTGGAGGGAAATCGAATTTCGTCTCGATGTGTTACGAGCCACGAAGGGCAGCCATATGCAAATTCATTAATCTTTTTAATATCATTAATAAAATTCTTTGAGTTGTAATTTACGAATACGTAATCGGTTTTTGCGTAATATTTTTTATTCGAAATAACGGAAACCCCGACAATAATTAATGAACACCCTGTATAATGTGATGTCCGCTTTCCATTCCTCTTTGTCAAAAAAAGTACTTGACGCTTTTGTGTTGAAGTTTTTGTAAAAGTCTTCGCCCATGAAAAGAAACGAATAAAAACAGGGTAAGTGGTTCTTACATGTTGCGCAAAGACAAACATAGCTTCCGTTAGAAGCATTCTGACTAATATAGTCTGAAGAAGGGGACAGAAACCTTTCTTACCTAGGACTACTTCGTTGGACAGATCACTATGAGTCATTTGAAAAGCGTCATATCAAAAGTTTATTTTAAAAAATAGAAAAATTATTTATTAAGAATTGTTCTAAAAATCATATTCAAAAATAAAGCCAAAAAGAGACCAAAGATGAATGTAAGTCCAAATGAAAATTCCTAAGGCCAAGGGCTTTGAAAAAAGGCCAAATTTCCAGAATTTGACCTTAAG
>BGPR01019779.1:2824-28727 GCA_013235015.1 Araneus ventricosus
TTTTCATTTCATCATTTTTTTATGAAATCTGAAAACAATGTACTCTTAAGATAGAAAGTTTATTCTGGAACGCAAAGATATTATCCTAATTGATTTCATTATCTTTTTTCATTTCTTCATTTTTTTTGTGAAATGTGAAAACAAGGTACTCTAAGATAGAAAGTTGATTCTGAAATATATCCAGTAAGCTGAAAAATTATGGTTGCTATGTTTCAATTTCAATTATTTTCATCAGGGTGTTTTAATCCAGATAACATACTGCAAGACGTAAAATGTGCCGAACCGTTTTCATATGGAAATAAAATGCGTATTTTGCATGAGGAATAAGAAAGTGACGTTGGTGCCGAAGACGTGCAATTAGACGTTAGATGACACGTGCAGTTACTTGATTTCATTAGGGTCGTTCATGTAGACAATGAAAAGAACAGGTGCTAAGCTACTAAAAGAACACGAGTTAAATGTTTCTTACAATTTGAAGTTTAAAATTACTTTGTTGACGGTACCATGAATCTTAAATTAAGCGTCAGAGAATCAATTGAAGTTATATTCCGACGAACAGGTCAGTCATCGAAAGCGGCTAGTATATAACACGTTAAAGCCTCTCTACAGTATTCAATTTTTTAAAATTGGAAATCCATTATATATTAATATACTTTTCGTAGGTAGTTGTTGATAAATAGGCAATAAAATAATCTATTTTTCCTAAAGTCGTTGAACTGAAAGTTTCATTCGCTGCTGGTCGGACCCATAGAAACAGATTTATTTGTCAGAGTTCGAACCAGCGCCAGAAAGGCACCAACGAACTCTTGAATGCCCCACCCCAGTAATGGCAGAAATTCACTTTTTTCTTCTCATTGGGAAAGGAATAATTCATTTCGATCTGATTCCCAGTAGTGTTTTTGAGTGTATGGATTTTTTGTTCCTTCATTTTCTCTTAATAAACAATACATGGTCGGAGAGACAAGATGAATGTATATCATTGAGGCTGAACGGGAAACAAACCCGATTGCTCAGAGAGGTTTGAGTGGTCGCTCATAGAGGTTATTTTATGATTATGTCTATGCGCCGAAAAATTCCGTGTCTATCAAAAATAACCATTGAGAGGAGAGACCACAATGCATAGCCAGTATAATATAGATACAGTAGACGCTCGATTAACCGGGATCGGATTATCCGGGACGACCCCCCCCCGCCCAAAAAAAAGGAAACGCTGATTGCGGCCGTTGGAATGTGCGGGAAGACCGCATTCTTCTCAACCCTTCCTATTGTACAGCCGACCTTGAGTCCAGCCAAATTCCAGTTAGACTGTTCTAAAAATGTGGATGAAGAAGCAGTGGAACAATGAATTAACGAAGATTCGACATTGGAATATTGGGAAGTTTTAAGTGACGATGATATTGTGTCCCGTGTAATTTGTGGTTCAGAAGAAATAAGGAATTTCTAAAAATGTCCCGAGAGTGATGAGGAAAATCTTATAATTCATCAAAAAATTAAGTCGCATCATTACACACTGAGACGTTACTTAACTACTTGGAGCAAGAAGATGAAAGCGCACCTGCAGAAAAAATGATATTGGGAAATCTGCGTAGTATAATTCGTCGAAGAGTAAACGGAAAACAAAAACGGACTTCTATCATTTCATTCTTCCCAAAACAGTGAGGTAAACTACATCTCCGTTTTTCTTTTTAATTGTACGAATTGTAAATCTAAATAACATTAAAATTTCTCGTTAATTCTTTTTCTTTTGTATTAATTAAACTATTAATGTCTTATTGTATAATTATTTTACATTTTCTATCATTTTTAAAAAAATCATCAAAAATTGCATAAATTGGATTATCCGAGATATTCGCTTATCCGGATTAAGAATTTCCCGACCATCTCGGTTAATCGAGAGTTTACTGTACTTTAGTTTTCCCTAATGATTCCACCGACAAGTGATTGAAACAGTCGATTGAAAGTTTACGAAACTTACAAATTTTTATCCTTGATCTCTTAGCAGACCGACCGAAAATAGTGGGAAAAAGTTACAGCTGATTCACTTGTCGTCTTGTCGGTTATTCTGTTAAATGCGGTACGAACTACAGGCCGAATGGTTGACAAGTGAAACAGATGTCGGTCATTCTGTTGACTTAACCGTTAAGCAGTCGTCAAAGTCGGATGCAAATCGCTAATCTCGACCGTTTGCCATATAATAATTTTAAGATGAAATTTAAATTATTAGATTCTTTGATACCCAGGTCTCCATATCTCCAAAAAGGGAAAAGATTTTTGTCGACGAAAGTCTTAATTTCTCGCCGATGGGGGAAGGGAATCTACGACCCAAAAACTTGCTAAACATATAACATAGTAAGTGTTATAGGTCGTAGAAATATTTCATTAGCATTTCTTGTAGTTTATATAATGAAAAGTTTGTGAAGAGTGTAGGAAATCATAGGTTTCTATTGTATTGATTTTATTATTTTTAAGGAATTCGATAAATCTGTTATTGCTTTCTTTTATCCATGTAAAATTTTCGTAAACCAATAACCTACTGAAAAGATCTTACAAATTACTGTATTTGCAATAACTTTATTTTAAACGGAGAAAGTATCTTCCAACAAATTAAAGGGATTCCACAAGGGAACAGCTATTCATGTCTTCTTGCCAATCTTTTTTTTGCACTTTTTTGAAATGGATATAGTTTCAAATTTAAATTCGGCCGTCAGATTCATTTATCACCTCATTATATTCAACCATAAAGATTTCAATGCAACTAATAAAAATCTATATCCAAATGAACTTAAATGAATTAAAACCAGTAACTATCAAGAACCAGTAATTTTTCTACATTTGATTATTGATTGCCAAAATACTTTAAAAATAGATATTTATGACAAAAGAAACAACTTTAAATTTAACGTCAATAGATATATTTTCTGGAACTCTAATATCTTTTTTTTAAATTTACAAAAACACTATCATAAATCAACTCATAAGGATTAATAAAATATTAAATTATAAAAATTCTATCAGGAAACAAATTCAGCAGCTTAGAAATAATCTTACTAGTAATAAATTCCTGCCTCATTCTACAAACCTTCAATTAATGTCTGTAAGTAAATGATGGCATATTAGAGCTATGTTGGTTCAATATTAATATTGCAGCGAAGTCACTCAAGCCAGAAAGGTTTGATGAGGATTACCTCGAAAATGCACCTTTTAGTCGTTTATTACTGAAATTCAAAACAATTTCTATTAGCCGCTCTTCGAAAAATGTATTAATTTTTACCGTTTTCCCATTAATTTTATCACTATCCCCTTTTTTCATCATTATTCCCATTTTTTTCATTATTGGCTGCCCTTTTCTCCATCGATATCTTAATCGAACCTTCTCCCCTCCTCAAAACTTCGGCGAGAAAATAAGTATCCGGTCCCCAATACGACACGCTCAGTTCTTTCTTCTTCTACCTTCTGTCCAAATGGTTGCTTCTATCCTTTTTATGGTATGCACAATTATTTAAATTTTTTGTTTTCATTCATTTTTTTCGCTTTTTGGTCTATCCTAACAATCGGCGTGAAGACAGTGTTCTATTAGCTTTATTATCTAACACTGTTCACAGAAAGTGTTGGGATATTTATAATGAGGCTAGTATGCATTTCAACTTCCCTGATGAAGCACTATTTTACCGAAATACTTTCCATCCTTTCGTCTCTCCATATAAATTTGAATTTGATTATTTCCACAACACTCGTAGAATTGCAGCATTTATCGCGCATTCGTTGCGTTTGTCTTTTATATTATTAAGTTCCCCTTTTGTTTTATTCTTTTATAATCTTCTCCTTATTAAATCTCTTAGTATTTTCTTTCGATCGATTTTATTACATTATTTTGTTTGCATTTTGTTGTTTAAGAATGTTTTTTTATTATATAATTATGTAACTTGTGCTTTTAAAACTCAAATAACATTTTCATCATATACACCTATTAAACCATCATTTAAAATTAAATATAAAACAATACACCCTAATAATACTCATACAATGAAAAACAGAAAGATAATAAGATTAAAAACTATTACTATGAAAAAGACAACCCAGATATGGAATTCCAACAATCAAGCCAATCTACCTTAGGAATCGATTTTGTCACATTATTTAGAAATTTATAGGCGCTAACCTTCTGTGAGAGCCAATTGTTGGAAAAAATCAGCAATAATAGGAGTAAATCTCCAAAATATTTTAAGAAAAGAACGAGAAAAATAACTAAATGCTTACTAATTCAAAGTCATAGCAATAAATAACAGCAAAAAATAATACGAAATACAGTTCCGCATTTATAGTGAAAATATTATAACTATAATATGTTATATATACTATACTAAAACGTCATTAATAAATTAAACTATAAATTTATTTTAAAAAACATTATAATAACCTATTTTATTTTGATAATATCGTTTAAATAATATGATGCAATTCTTAATATTATCCCTTACAAATATATATATATATAAGATCAGGCTTTAATAAAGGTGAGGTGTAGTCCATTTTGGTAAAGGAAAAGACAGTAGTTGCTCAATCTTTATTTATTTAGTCGTAGCAGATAATTCAGGTTATCTTTTATAGGTAAAGGGATCATAATGTACGTAGATCCATGACCAGAATTGCAGAATTAACGCGAGAAGCGGTGCGACGCTGCTGTTCGTTTATATGTTGAAATCAAAAAGGGCAGATAGAAATGCCCAGAAAGTTTAAGTACACAGAGAAGGGAATTTCCCCGGAAAAACTCGTGACTCGAAATGAAAGTCGTAATGTGCTTATTACGATGGAAGTAGAAGTAATTAAAAATGAGGTGTCGTTAAAAGTGATTTAAGAAAGTTAAAAAATTAAAATATCACGTATGTATACAGGGTTTCCACTTATATCCGTTACACCCCCCTTAACTTCTACAATTTTGTAAATGACCTTTCCCCCGTATCTTGCACTGTTTTCGAGATAGGACCGCTAATTCCAAAATTTACCGATAGATGGCGTTGTAAGTTATCTCATCGAGTAGCGTATAGCCTTTTTACTATACCTAGGCACCAACTTTATGGCCTAAGCTGCCACCGCTTAAAAGTTAAAGGGGGGTGTATCGGATATAAGTGGAAACTCACATAAACAAGTATATACATAAACAAGCATTGTACATAAACAAGCATTGTACATAAACAAGCATTGCTGATGCAAAACTTTCAGATAGGGTAGTAAGTAAGAAAGGCTTTGTTAAATCAGAAAACAGCAGAGGTTTGTAAGCCTATCACACATGTTTACGTAGGCAGTTGCGTAGTACCACTATGATACTTTATTCATCTGTTAAATAAGAGCTAATGATCTTAAGAAGTCAAAATAAACAGGTAGAATAACAGATTTTGTAGTAAAACCTGTCTAATAAACACAATTAATATTTCAGAACTTGAATTTGTTTTCTTTCCTTGTTTTCTAACCATTATATACACCAGATATTTGGACTAAAAATGGTTCATGGGGCTCATAAGTGGTTTCATTATTTAAAGCAGAAACAATTTTTTTTAATGATTCAGTTCACGAAATTACGCCATGTAATGCGTCGTAAGGAGAAATAATTACGTGTTTTTACAATAATTATAATGGAGCGTGAAATTTAATTGATAAATAACTTAAACGCTAAAAAAATCTTTATAGTTTTCTGACTTTCAAGGAACTATGTAACTTATTCCAACCAATAATTCTGTGAGGAGTGTGTATTATCTTTATACTGAGATTATCCTTATACCCTTGAACTGCAGAAAAGCCTTAGAATTGTGTTAAATTTCAAACCAGAAAAGATTTTTTTTTTCAGACTTCTGTCTAAATATCGAATTTCATTTTGTGAAAATTCCAACAATACAATCTTCAGATTATTGCTTTATATACGATAAAGAAAAGGACAGGGGCATTTTTTGAACAGAAAATAAGCCTAAAATCAATAAAGAGCGAGTAAGTAATATTGTATCTGTTCGATCGGTTATCCAAAAGACATCAAGGGAAAAAAAATTTAAAAAAAAACTCCAGCAGATTTTGGGAATGACAAAGAAAATAATTTATATCGATTGAAAAAGAAATTCCAGTTGGATGTCGATGATTCAATCTTGTTCCTGGTATTTAAAAAAAAATCGTGTTTATTTTATAGGAAGAAAATTATTATCAAAGTGTTTGGTTAGAGGTTCTTTCATATTTGAACAATCATCACCTGTTGAAATTGTGCACTAAATCTCCTACGGTTATATTCTTCCTGTCGTTATCTTCAACTATTTTCTTTCATTTCTTGAATTTTAGGTTTCTAGGGGGACATACGACTCTTAAACCTCTAAAATTTTCGATTTTATGAAAAAAATATACATATTATTTCCCTGTCTTTTCTGAACAATTTAAAACAATCCGCGTTAAAAAAATCCAATAATTATGAAACTTATGAAGGAAAATGTATCAGCTCTTCAGCGTAAACATTGAATATGGCCATATCTTTACAGCGCTGTCTCAAAATGTGGTTTTTTTTTATGTTGCGCGCATGATATCTCAAGAATTATTGATGGTTTTTTTTTTATGTTGCGCGCATGATATCTCAAGAATTATTGAATATACTTACATAAAATTTTCACCGAATATGTAATTTGCTATGTTCTACAAATTGAACCACATTTTTGTACATATTTCTCGAAAGAAGTTTTTTTTGGGGGAGGGGTAGAAAAGTTTAAATTTTAACAATTGTTAACATATTTATTTTAAGTTGGTATATAAAAAGAAATTAAGTTTAAGTGTTAATAAATTGCGGTTCAGTTTCTTAAACAGACTGTTTTATTACTTAGATACCCAAAATATTGTGTTTAGACAAATATTTTATCCGTAATCGTGTGCGCAAGGTGACTATCTCATTTTTTCTCCAAAAATTATACCCATATTTATTACTCTCTAGAATAAATTCATATCAATATGAAGGCTTAAAAATGTATGTACTATAAGAGAAAGAACAGATATTCTTATAGAAAAAAATGTGAGTTTGTGAATTGCATTGTTTCAGAGACATAATGTATCGAATTTGACAGTTTTCCACCATTTTTTCGAGGTTTAAGAGTCGTATGTCCCCTTAAGCATCCAGCGAACTTTTTTACGTTTCTTCTTGATATTTTGTATTATTCCATTTGAAATGTCCGTTTTATAATTTATCTGATGATTCTTATAAAGATGAGATGATATCATAACAGTGCATGTTTTAATAATTTCGTCTGATGAAGATTGTTTTATTGAAGAATGCGGAAGTGTTTCTGATAAGGCATAATGCGGTAATTGTGACTCAACCACAGATTACGAGGATTCAAAGAATAATCGATGCAGGTTTTTGAAAATTCAAATATTTTGTATACTCTAAAAGATATAAGTTACAGCATGAATCAACCATAGATTACGAGGATTTAAAGAATAATCGTTGTAGGCTTTTGAAAATTCAAATAATTTTTATGTTCTAAAAGATCTAAGTTATAGCATGATCCTTTCCCTAAAATTTTAAGGAAAGCGGCAAAATATATTTTTCAAAAATTTCACAGAAATTATATTCTGTAAAAATTTGTCAAAAGATATGAAAACGCCTATTAAATTCTTGTCACTTTTAGTAAGAGACACAATATTTGGACAATTATTGAAGTGCAGTGATGCCTGTATTGTAAGCAATTTAAGTAAAAATAATTGCAAATGAAGATATGTTACATGCATGACTGTTTTGAAAATGAAAGTTTTTATTGTATTGCTTCACTTATGCTGGTTACTCAGTGAACTGTAAACTTTTCATTGAATTTGAATACAAAATTGCTCTTAAATAGGTTTACATCACTTTTAGTGGTTTATAAATTAAAAATGAGAATTTAATAAAAATAAATTAAATTAATATTCACTAGTTATAAATTGTAACTTCAAATTTTGTTTGTATTCTAGTGTGTTAAATTAATGAAATTTATGATTTTCGTTCAAAGCTTCCATATATTATTTTTGTTAAATTATATGTAATCACAAATTCTCTTCTATTTGCATTTTTTATACAGCAGTAAGACATAAAAGATCGAAAAAGTACTGCAAAATTAAATTCAGCTGAAAAGGAAACGTATCTAAAGCTAATAATCTGGTAATATATTTTGACAGTATTCTTTTTACGAATTTTTCGTGTTCATACTCTAAGCAGAAGAATAGAAATTTGTATAATCATATAAAATATTATGAGAAATTTTATGAAGGAATGACAATGAAAATCTTTTCAACATTTCTAACAGTGTCCTTCTTTTTGTATCTGAAAAAGTGTTTGTAACAAACATATTTATAAAATATTTTCCAAACGGCTAATAAATATATATAAGCAGCTGCTGCCACGTTTTCTAGAATTAGATATTTCACTGAAAAGATATTTTTCAAATTCTTCATACATAATTAAGAGAAACTAAGATTGTCTGTCTAAATCCTTCATAATAATTAAAGAAATGTTACTACAGTATTAGTTGAATACATGGGCGTATATATAAATATACTGGGTGCCCTTCAAGAATTTTGATTGTATATGAGGAGAAATTCTTTACAATGCAGAATTCCATTCATATAATTTTATGGCTAGTTGGGTAACCGCTTTAAAATATTATTAATGCAAACCGTTTAATTAAATATTTCTAAATAAGAAAATAGTTTTCTTTCTTTGAAATATTTTTAAAAAAATCTATGCTCAGTTGGCTCTTATTCGATTACATTAGATGCCCTGGTGCTTTTAAAATAACTTTAAGAATTGAGAGAAATTAATGAAACAAGGTATGGTAAAAATTTCTGCACGAATCACTGTGGTTCAGTCTGCACTGCATATTTCAAGCGGACTTTGTGAAGGTTATATCATAGAGGTTGATTCATTATCGGCATTTGTTACTAAGAGAATAGGCACCTGCATCTCCACACAGTGATTGTTGCTCCATGTCTATTTCCCACTTCAACGCTTACACAATTTTAAAAAAATATTAGTTATTTTCGCATATTTCTTTGTAATAGCTCTACTATCAACTTTTACCATATTTAAAATCCACCTAATTGAAAAATATCTTTGCACTTTTACAACGATAGACCTCGAATCGTCCACACTTGATCATTTTCTCAAATCTTTTAAGTGTTTCGAAAAATTTTTGACATAATTATATTTTAGACAGGCGGAAATTCATCTATTAGTCTGACGCAGTATGATTAGAGAATCTCTCTTGCGCTAATAAATCACAAGCAAACGAAACCAAACATATTGAGCAACAGTTGAATAGCTCCATTACAGTATTGTTACAAAGCTATAAAGGCGCTTCCCTGAGATGCTAATCTTGGCGACTTGGCGATAAACTTGGCGACCTTAGCGACACATTTGACGACCATTTTGACGACTTTGCGGCAAAATTGGCGACAAAAGGAATTTTCTAGAAGGACCTCGAACTTTCAACCTATTTCTACTGGCTTCATGAACTTTCTGGAAATAACGTCATTTCCTACGTAATAAAATCACTTCCTGTTGAAAAAGTATAAAAGCAAGTTCTCAAGCCAAGAAGAGGAGTTCGATTTTGATCAGCAAGCAAGTTGGTGAGCTGATCAGAAACCTTTGAGCGCTGTATTGAGATTTATTGGTAATCTCTGCTCTGAATTTTGACAAGTGCTGTTTTAATACTTGTGCTACGTTTCTTTTCCTAGAATATTTGTAAAATAAAGAGCTTTATTTTTTAAATCATGCTTATTGGATTGCATTCACGTACACCCACAAGACAATTTTGTTACAGTATTGTACTTGAATCTTATGTAATACACCCTTGGAAAACGAGTAATTAACTCTTGGATCTACAGCGAGGCTAAAAGTATCATAAACATATTTAAATAGATTTTAAGAAGCTCGTGACACTACATTGCTAATCATTTAAAAAAAATTGCATGAACTATATGCGGAGAAGAGGCATTTGTTCATCAAAGCCATAGATTCTTCATACTAAGGTTTTGTTTTTGTTGTTTCTTCAACAAAGCCCGAAGAAAATGATCCTCCTGTATTTAGTTTTAGTTTAAATATCAGTCTCGAGTACTCATCATTGACACTTAACTAGAGTGTGCTTTTGGCTTCTACGCATGAAAAAAAGTCTCCAGTAAATATTGGCGTTTTAGTAGTAAAAAAAGTAAAATCTTTGAAGTCTTGTTTACATTCTTCTCGGAAATGCACTCCAGATTGCACTCAATAAGTTCTTTTGTGTTCATTTTTCAAAAAGCTGAGGAAAGTACTTTCTGAGAGCTGTGTAAATGAATCTGAAATGAGGAGGTGAAACTGAAAACTTGGAAAATTTCGAAGAAAAATATAAATAAAATAGAACGAAAAATATTCAATTTCGCATTGGTTTAAAAGAATTTTGGCATTTTAATCTAGGATTCAAGCCTAACCTTTTCTAATGGTGATGGTTCAAAATATTCTTTTTACTTTCTCGTATACAGAACATGTGAAAAAAAGACAAAGCATGTATTATGCTTTATGGTGTGGGAAGGAAAGTTAAATTTCTAGATAGGAGTACAAATAATGAAAATTCTTTAGCTTCTTTTATGTAGGAAGTATAAAAGTTAAATTTTCTAGATATTAGAGTATATAATGAAAACACTGTTGGCTTTTATGGTAGGAAGTACGGAAAGTTAAATTTCTAGATAGGAGTACAACACGAAACTCTGTTTAGTCAGATATGTATATGTAATATTGAAAATCAAAGAAAATTAAAGATTTATTTACATAAAGTATTAAAAGTATTGAATTAAATTTGTCCTAGTTAAAGCTTAACATAATACAAAAAAATCTGAAAACACTTTATTTATTTTACTGATACTGACATATATTCTTTAATACTGAAAAAAAAACTACGATGGATTTTTTTTTTGATGGAAACATTTCCTTCAAGATTTCTAGAAAGCATCATTCAACATTTTTGTCAGAAATGTTTTATGTCTGATTCTATTCTCTTCTTTGATTTCAGTGATCTAGAATATGAAAAATTGTCCTTGAACCTTTTTTTCTTAGTTATTTCCTTGAAGATTTGGAAACTTATAAAAATTTAATCAAACATTCATACATTGCTTTATATGATCCTATAATGAAATATTTATTATAAACTACAAACTGAAAATGCATCGAAAAAAAAATGCGAGTTAGATTTGGATTATATATATATATATATATATATATATAAGGTATGTAGTTAAATATTTTACAAACAATTAAAACTCAAATAATGATTTCTGTGCATATAATCTATTAAACCCTAATAATTAAAATTAAATATGAAATAATGTTACCTATTAATAATCATACCATGAAATACAGAAAGATAATTAGATTATAAACCATACTAAGTGAAAAAAGAGAACACACAATTAGAATTACAATAATCAAAATAATCGATCTTAGAATCGATTATGTCGCATTACTGAATTTTAAAGGCGCCAACCTTTCTGCGAAAGGCATTATATATAAAGCCAATATTCTCTCTCCATAGCATATAGTACATACCCATGCAAATTTAAAGTCATAATTTTAAACTCCTACCAATGACTTTTAAAAATAAATCGACAGCTTATTAAACTTTTTATTACTTTATTTTTATTTGTCAGGTAGTCATAAAATAGAACTAGAATTTTTCTCTGTCTCTTTACCGTTTACTAAGGATTGTTAAATCGTTGATTAGATAATCTTTGTGTGTTTTCGAAGATGTTAGCAGTCACTGAATCTGCGATTTATGCTTTGGGCATATCTCAGTTATTGAATTTTCTCCGTAACATGTCCATCAAATAACAGATAATACCTGCTTTAAAAAATTAATAAGATCAAAAAACAATTTAAGATTTTAAGTGAAAATGATTTAATTTTGATAAATAAAAGGTTTGAAAGTAAAAATTAAAAATATTATTAAAGAAACATTTATATGTTATTTACATTTTATTTTATATATTTTTTTTAAATATAGAAAAAAGACATAAGAATTGATTAATACTTTGCAGAAATGTTTTCTATATCAGAAGATAAAATGATAGGTAAAGCATTGAGTTATAATTATTATCATCGTTTATTAAACTTAGTATATATTATTACCACTAAGTGCAACCTGCTCTCTCCATTGTGTTGGTAAATACGCTCAAATTATCGTATCACTTCCCTTTATTTTGTATTAATGCACTCTGGTTACAATGCTTTTTATATATTTGATATAATTTGTGTTAAGGAATATATGGATATATTGAACTTGAACGTTTTTCAATTTGAACATTTGCTGTGTTTTGAAATGAGTTGACGAGGTGGAGAAGCCAAATTAAATGCGTGAGGCATTTATTGAGGGGGGTAGAGATTATATGCTGTAAAATAATCAAGAGTTCCCAAGAAGCCCATAGCAGTTATAAATAACTGCATCATTCTGTCTCATGGACGCAAATATCGAGCCACTGCCAGTTCCGGAAAGAATGCCAGCAAGCCCGAGTACAAAATTCTTTCACAAAAGTACACTACTAGAAAAGCTAAAATAACCAACACAATTTCATCAATTCCTATATGCACTTTCAAATGCTCCTAAACACAACATTCTGTATAATACCAAATAACATAAATTGTACTGCCAAGGAAAATAAAGAGAAAAATGAAAGCTTTTAAATATATATATATATATATATATATATATATATATGGAGTAAGTATACAAGAAACCACAAATTAAACCTAAACATGCAACACAAGTCACTCTTAAATCAAATTATACATAATTTTATCACAGTTTGAAATTCTTTAATCATATACATAATTCTTAAACTGTCCAATAACAATTCTTGAAAATAACTAACAGACATTAAAATAATAATAAAGAAAAGAAGGCTGAAAAAAGAACATAGGAAGCCAAATTAAAACCTAAAATATTGCAAACACACCATCACAAGAAAAGCCTAAATCGACTTATATCAATTTTTTTATTCCAGTTTGAAATTTAACTTATACATAATTTCCAATAACAATTTCTTGCAAAATAATCCAAATAACATTAAAATAATAATACATAATAAAGAAAGAAGGGAAAAAAAAGAATGCAGGAAGCCGCTACAAATTCAAAACGGCAAACAAACAACAAATCAAAAAATAAACAAACAACACAAAGCATTAAACACAATATCTTTGAATACCACTAAATAACATAAATTGTAAAATGGCAATCATAAGGAAAATAAAGAGAAAAAATGAGCGAAAATATATGAAGGCTACAGAAAACCACAAATTAAAACCTAAACATGCAACACTAATTGCATCACAAGAAAAAAGGCTAAATCAAGCCATACACACTTTATCACAGTTTCAACACGAACCATATATTTAATGTACCCAGAAGAAAATACATGATAATATAGAAATAATATTAAGCAAATCTTATTCTAAAAAACAGTATTTGTGCTGTAATATGTATGTTTATGACGTCTTTTAACTTATTATTGTCAACTACGCTTGAAATTATATAAAAGAGGTTTTACTGCGTAAGTATATCAACCTTCCTAATTGTCAAATATTTCTGCTACATGCTCTTTCTCTTCATTTTTTTAAATCTTTTGTGATTCCAAGAATGATGATTTTATTGTAAAGGCTTGACTGATATCCATTGTGCCACCCTCATGTGCTTCCTCTATTCCGCTAGTGTGGGCAGGCAGTAAAAATGCAAAAGTTCCGTCTCGTCAAGATGACAGCTGGTTATTATCCCTTCATCAAACAAAATTATATGTATCAGAACATACCGAATAAAACGGCAGCTGGTGTGGCAATTCAAACATGAAAAGGAACATGTGGCTTATAATAAACTTATTCGTTTTAGCTTTTTTATTGAATAATAATACACGAGAAAACATAAATTTCATTAACAATTTCGCTCTCTGTTTCTCCTGCTTTGTGTTTTTTGATGCTGTGGGAAACATCTTAAGGTATATACTGAAAGTTGTTCTGTTCAAGAAATCTTTCTGAATATATGTGAGGAGCCTGCAGAAATACAGGAATATTTCAAATACCGTCCAGCAGAAGAATTTACAACTTAGAGATGAAAAAAGAAATATAAAAGTTAGTGATGACATATCTCTCAAAATATCTCATTAGTAGTGTTGAAATTTAAAGAATAAAATTCAAATATTATTGCTTCTATCTCCAGAAACTAAAAAAAACTAATACAAAGTGCTTATAAACATGTCTTATTCTATTGACTTATCACTTTCAATAACATTTATTAGAAAATATTCCTATGGTTTTATTAAAAAAGAAATTAAGTTTGTAAATTATGTTCAGAAAATGAGTTTATTTACATGCTGATATTCATAAAATAAATCTCTGCTTACGGAAATGAATTATCATGTATATTTAACTGAAAATTGTAGGTTGTTTCTTTAAGAGCAAAAGTGAAGAAGAAAGAATTTAAAAAGGCCTTAGTATTTCAGTATTTACGAAACATAGCTTCATAAAGATTAAAAAATTATTTTAAAGAGTACGAAGAACTGTATTCATTGTTAGACAAAACTACCTTTTGTAAATAAAAATTTAAAAAATCACAGGTTTAAGAAAATTGCGAAATCCAAAAAATAATGTAGATTAATCTATTTCTCCACAAAAAAATAGATACAATATTACAACTTCTTTACCTTCTTTTTATTTTTCAGCTTATTCATAATATAACACATTCAGAATCAAATCATGAAACTTTAAAATCCATATGTTCCATAAATGAATGATAGATGTTCCCTCATGAAGCTTCCTGCATAATCTTCTTTGTAAACTTTAATCAGATCGTTTGTGGTAAATCTTACTTCAAGCAGTCAGAAGTTCAATATTTAGTTGTAAGAGCTTCCATCGAATTGATGAGAAATTGAAATATGAATTTTGCCGATACGTCAAGATATTATACAATCTTAATGAAATAAATACATTTCATTCATTCAATGAAATCTTACTTCATTCATCTGATGAATTTCATTTCATTCATCTAATGATATTCACATTTCATTCATCAATGAAATTATCTCCATTTTATCTAATGAATTACTTCATTCATCTAATGAAATTAATTTCATTCATCTAATGAGATGAATTTTTTATTCTGTCAGTTCACGTTGGGAGCGTAATACTCCAAATAACTATCCATGGAGGTAGGTAAGAGAGAAAACGATTTTAAGTTTCACCGATATTCTGAATTCCAGTGTGGTTATACAGATTAAAGAAATAAAGGATACACATCCGATGTTATTTGAAATGTTGCTCTAAAATTTTTTTTCATAACTCCGTCAGTCCCTAATTTAGGAACCGGCGAGCGAAGCGTCATCAGCTCGACAGGCGCAGAGACGCACAATCTCGTGATTAATATTATTAATACCAATTTATTTGAATTTTGTAGCATTCCCACAAGTAATCACTGACCTTGTGTGGACTTAAGGGAAAAATAGTAGAGACATCGTTGCAAAAGGCCTTGTCCACAAATATACGGAAACTAATGCCTCTTTCACTTACAGAATGTAGGACAACAGCCTGAAACTAAGTATCATTCTTCACTTTCGGAACGTAGGCACCACCCCATCACTGAAACCAAAACATACCGATACGCGATAATTGTTGCAATAGTTAATTATCATTTATTTTATATGCAATATTAGCTTATTAACAATTCACCCGAATTTACATTTAAAGAAGAAAATAAATGGTTTTGATATTCGTAATTTCTGTGAACTTAAGAGTTCTCTTATCTGATTCTTGTCCACATGAATGAGATTGGCGTAAACTCACTAAATTGTCATATTCGAAATCTGAAAACAAAGAATTACAAATGAAGTTAAACTCATTTTCGAAATGTATAAGTATGTGATTCAAAAATTAAGCGTAGAAACCTGGGAGAGGGAGGAAGTAGACTAAAAAAGCCAGAACTACATTGGATTTTATAACCAAAAATACCACTTGTGATGCACAAGAGGATACAAAAAGATGTAAAACATAAGTTAAAAAGGAAAACTCTGTAAGTTTTATTATTGGAGATAAATAGACATTTGAGAGAGAGACAAATTACTTAAAATATATATTTCGATCAACATAGTCAAAAATTATTATTATACTTCAAAATTACATAAAATTCTGGAGCAGATTGAGTATGCCCTTTGAAATTTTTTTGACAATAAAGCTACACCTAAAAAATTGCAAAATATTTTCTCACAAATAATTAGCCCATACTCTGTTTTGGAACAAAGTATATAATTTGATATTTTCAAGGATATTTCAGTATACACATAAATATTCGTAAATGTAAGTTAATAAGTATTCGTAAGTAAGTATAAGTATTCGTAGCAAGTTAATAAGTAAATGTAATTAATTATAATATTCGTAAATGTAAATAATAAAATAATCTAAAATATTCATAAATAGTAGTTTTAATTCTTGATATTTTTAATGTGTTTTAGAGAAAGTTTATTTTAAAACTATTTTAAAGAAAAATAACGTCCATTGCCATTAAAGAATATTCTTCCTATTGTTCGTGTTCCTGAATTAACGCGAACGTGACAAAATACTGTACCGGAATCACTTGATCCGGAATGCTAAATTCTGTCACTACTTGTATAAGACCCTAATTATGTAGCAAAGTATTAGCAAATTATCCTGCCCACCCACCACAGGAATTACTGCTTTTCCAAGCCTAATCTGCACAGGAAAAGAGAATTTTTTCATTCTTAGAAAGAGAAGTTTCATTATTATGGCATTTTTTTTTGTTGTAAATTTCAGTTTGGATATCAATTATAATTTTAAATTGCAATTATGTCCTGAGAGGTAACTATTAGCAGCATAAGAAGTTAGAATAAATATATTAAAGTGATAAATAACTATATATCGTTCATTTGAATTTGATATTCAGTATGCTAGAAAGATTTCTTATTAAATTTTCTATCATTCATGTAGTAACTTTCTTTCATAATAAATCTTTGTGATAAATTCCTTTAAATATCTCTAAAATTTACTCATATAGGAGTTATAATTCAATTTTTCCATAAATACATACCTTGGACGTGAGATTATTTCCAGTTAAAATTTACTTTTATTAATTCTAATCGTTTGTAATTATCTTCTGCGTCAATGAAGCATTCTCCAATATTATACTCAAAAAATCTTTTATATATTATTAATTCATTGTATGGCATAGTATTAATTATTGTTATGCTCAAAAAAATGTATAATTTTATAATAAATGAACATATTGCCCACCTCCGAATAATTAATTTAGCAACAAAATATCTTTAGAATATGAAAACACGTTAAAACCTTCAAACAAAATAGAAATTTTGAGTAACAGCACCAAAGAAAATATATTAACAAATTGGTGCCCAATAAAAAAGAAAATACCTTCAGAATTTGAGAATATTTATACCAGTTGTTAATAGTATATTTAAATGATATCAAAAATCGTGTACAATTGCAATTTGATTCTTCATTTTTTTCTGTTCTTATAAATTGCAATTATTGTTCAGCTTAATTCTTTTTCTATTTTCCTTAAAATTGAAACTTTCATGGTAAGTACTTGAAAAGCTGTTTATGGTTCCAATTTTATACTTTAACCTTCATATGACATCACATGGAGATTTGTGAAACTTAGGTAGGAAATAGAGGAAAAAGAGTGCATGATGATTTGAGTGAATTTTCCATGAGCAATAAATTACTGAGAGTTCAAACTATAACAAGGATTTAATCATTATCTGTATTTGTTTTCTTTTTTTTTTCTACACAGCGGTTTTAGAGTAAATTTTAAGTCTCACTTTATTTAACTAGAAAAGTTTTATTTATAATCCACAATGTTTGACTCACATAAAAAAGTACATGCTACAGTATTCTTATTGTAATATAATATTTCTTCAGACTACAACCATAACTGCGTTTACATTGACGATAAAGAATTTTCTTTCTTCCAGTGATTATGTAACAACGTACTAGTTCAGGGCGTAATCAAGTTTTTGTTTTGCGAGTTGAAGGCAGGTAAGTGTATGTATTCACTATTGAGTAAAATTTTTATATTCTAATTTTCTTGAAATAAACTTCTTTCCAAATTCTCTGTTTTATGGATAATGTTTCAATTCAAAAAAAAGTAAAATACTATTGGATAGTAAGTAGTTTAAAAATAAATATATCATTACCTGATCGAGAAAATTATTGTTGGTTTCACAGCACTGTATAACTTTGTTGTGAACAATTTTAATTATGAAAGTTAGAAATTTTATATAAGTTACAAATAAAGAGATATATAAGCATAATAAAGTGTATGCTTACATAAACGGGATGCTTCATAAAAAAGATGTGACAAACAAAAACAGAACCAACCTTGATACATAATTTGGCAAACCCTTTTACTATACAGTAAGAGAAATCTAGAAGTAATCATGTATAAATGATCGAAAGACTCTAATATGCCGCTAGCAAAATGGGAATATCATTCATTAATTCTCCAACGCACCCTATCCCAGATACAATTTTGTTTGCAGCAAGCTTGCCACAGGAGATTTGTCAGACTAGAGAGTGCAGTTTGCCACAGAATTTGTCATGACAAAGTGTAAGCTTGCAGCAAGCTTGCAACGGATAACACTCCGAAGTACCATGGCTTAAACAGCACAAGCTTTGCCGTGCACAAACTATTTGCAAATTATAGCAAAACAGAGACGACAGACACAACTGCAGGATAGAACTCTCAATACCTCCCGGTTCCGAAGCGGAGCGACCTTAACCATGTTCCAGTCCGCGAACTTGAAGAGAGAGGATAGAATTCAACTAATCCGTATGCAGTCTACCTGTTTATTAAGCTTTTCTGGTTTCATTAATTTTTTTGAGTTGAGAAGTATGGTTTGTAAGTCAAAAGAGATGAATTTTCTACTAATTAATACATTTTGTAGTAAGAATAAATTATGACCAGTGTCTAGAGTTCAAAAGTACTATGCTAAAATGGGAGCCAATTAATAGTTATGCTATTGTTCAACAAACACCATTGTTTTTTAGATTTATCTTTGTTTATAAACGTAAAATTTCACAAATGAAAGAAAAGGCGATATAGTTTTGCTAAAGTAGTGATATATTTAGTAAAAGATGGAAAATGCTTCAAAAAACTTTTTTATAAAAGTTATTTTTTCACAAATTATCATTGATTTATTGAATTAATAAAAGAATTACAGCTCTAAGATGCTATTAAAATCGATGTTTTTATAAAACAAGCAAAGATAATATCTCTTTATTAATGCTACTTCTTGCAGGAAGCTTGTTTTCACTACTTGCTGCAGGGTTTGATTTGCAAAGAGTGCGCCTACTGTCAAGCATCAGACATTTGCACAAGTTCGATTCAAGTTTGACGCGTAAATTCTTAGCATGACAAGTCAAATCAAATTAAGGTAAACTTATGCTATCTGGGATGATTTGGCTTGTAGCTTCATGACGCTGAGTTATTTAAATTCAAGAATTAATTTATTCATGTACGAAAAAGAAAGGATTTTGAACTTCAGTTGATCTAATTCACTTTTGTATCTGCTTTCCGAACTGTTCGACCCGCGTTAGCTACGTGTTATACGAAGCGTCCGCGAGGCTGATTATTAGTTTCAACTTTCAAGCGCAATTTGTTCTAAGTATAGCACCTTCTAATATGTTTAGATTTGTCGTCTTTGGTATCAGCTGTAATCTTAGAATTTAACTTTTGTACTGCTTTCCATGAAATGGACACTATGCACGTAAAAGTATATGTTTTCTAAATTTCTTTAAAAAAGAGACACTGAGACTTAATTCAGATCTCAAGAACAATTTATTCAAGAAACTGAAAAGTCGCTTTTAGATCAGTGTTTTGCAGATTTTTCCTTTCATTTCTTCAAATTTCCCAGGTAATTTTTCTTCTTCGCATTTCAAGTTTCCAGAAATGTAGTTCATAAACACGCATTCTACACCCAGAGTAGTTCCTAGGCGACTTTATACCAGTAGAAAGTACTGCAAAAGTCGTTTACATAAAATTTCAGTTTCATATGGGGAGTAATTACAGTGCCACTTCGAATGCTAAATTATACACAAAGACAGAAATGATTTAAAAATGCAGGCCACAACATTTCCAACTCATGAAACATATCTTAATTATTCTGCACTTTCGCTAATTAAGGTTTAAACAATTTGGTAAATTGAAATTTTGAAGTTTCACAAAGATTTCTGGTGAATTTATTTCTTTTCCCTGTCCGTAGAGATTAAACTAGTCTCATTATGAAACCAACAGATAATTGTAGGTTACGACATGGAAAAAGAATTATAGGGAAAAGTTGCCGAATTAGGGACCACCTGACATGTCTTAAATGAGATCTGTTCAAGAGAAAAATTTTAATATTTATACGCTATTATCCGGCTAGCTCACAGGAAGTGGAAATTGAGTTAAAATAAAGTTGGGTCAAAGTTGAATCAAGTAAATTTATTGCTCACATCAACATAGAATTGTCTCTAGATTAACTAAGTTTCATTACATTTGTTACAATATTCAACTCTCTACGCATGCCGAGTTTTGTCTGTCCCTGTGAGAGGGAAAAGGCACCTTCTCGCACGAAATCCCAAGCCATTTTCCAATTCTGTTCTTCTTGAAAGTCAAAGATCCACTGGCAGGAGGGCGAGACAAAATATCATTGCCACAAATAAAAAAAGAAAGAAAAGTAATTTTGCGAAAAATTAAGCAGTAGATATATTTTAGTTACGATATTTATCCACAAAAAATCAATTAACTTCTTTATAAAATACTCTTTAAAGCAGAAATGTATCATCGGCCAAGTAAGGAACTATTAACAGATTGTTTCCAAATCGGAGACAACCAATTTAATTAAGCATTTAAATTAATTTTATTCCAAATTCGCATCAGCATACTCCTCAGTATGAACCTTCATGAAGATCTTTATGCACTGTATCATCATTTTATTCCTCATGCTGATCACACATATATGATGCAAAATATACATTGCCTTTCAGTTTTGCTCTTTTCAACCAATATCTGATGCCTTTAATGTCCTGCCGTTGTTGGTTATTATTATTTTTGTTATGAGTTGCTCCATTTCATCTTGGAGGACTACTAGCGATTATAAGCTTTACAGAGTCCTCTAGTTATATAGATAATATTCCATTGATTTAAAACAGTCCACCTGAAAACTGTTTATTTTCAAAATGTTTATTACTTTCAGGCAAAACCAAACAAAAAAATCCCTAATCTCTTGCCCTAAACTATTTTAATAATAATATTTGTAGCAAATTAAGGGAAATAAGTGTTATCCTATATCTGAGACTATAATAAATATATTTCACTCCTCTTATTTTAAAACAAGAGTAATTAGTCTTTTGTTAAAATTATGATTGATGATAGCTAAATCTTAATCACTTGTTCTTTAACTGTGTAATTGTTGTATTTTTTCAAGGGGTGTTGGAACCCCTATTCCTTTTTCCATTTCGATGCACCTATTCTCAAAACTGTGATTCAAGCTTGAAATTTTATGCAAGTAAAACACATATTTCAGACATTATAATGAACTAGGTTTTTTAAAATTCAAAACTTTTCTTTATAAATTTTTGTGTCGAAACTGAACAATACTTGGCCATTTGATGTGTCATTCCAAAATCTGTTATAGATATAAGTTTGTTCTTTTTTATAGAAGTTAAGGCTAATCTTTCCTAATTATATAATGAATGCAGGTAGCTTTTGATTAATTTTAATTTTGTATAAATTCTATAAAATATTTAATAGGACATAGTGAAATTTTATCCTGTTTTGACAAAAAAAAAATTCGTAAAAAATAATTTTGAGGTTTTCTTTAATAAAAGTTACATTCAGTATATAATGAGAAAGGTGTACTTCCACTCATTAGTGTACTAAAGGTGTATAAAAAAGATTTAAACATGTATCTATAACAGACGAGAAAGGTTCACTGAAACTGGCCAAATTTACAATGTCGGTTTTGACACAAAACAATTTTAAAGTTTTGAATTTTTTTAAAAGCCACTTCATTATATAATGAGAAATATGTACTTATGTATAAAAAAAAATTAAACTGAATCTATAACAGATTTGAGAAAAGAATCAATCTCATACATCACCTCATATCACTTGCAGCATAATTTGGCTATTCTATCAAATATTTAATAGAGTTGGAAGTTAGATACTGATCCAATCTAGGCACTCGGCCAAATAGGGTAACCTCCGCCACGTGAATTTTAACAGTTATTATTTCACAGCTGTAGATTGAAGCCATTGTTAAGCCGCCATCCCTGAGGAACAATATATTCAAATCTGTTTTCAACTGTGAATAATTTAGGAACCAACCATTTCAACAAATTTGGAATTATCTCTCTTAAGAGCCTTGTACTACTTTCAATAACATGGAGTGTTTAGTTTTGAATTGTAATAAAATTGAAGAAACTTTATACATTTTGTTCCTTTCGACCGATTAAGGCTTGAAAAAATTCACAATAGATCTTACAATTTTGTAAGGAAAACCGATACCGAATTTTATAAATGTCTTGTATTTTCGAGTTATCGCTTTTATATACGAGGAATCTGAAAAAGAAGTTCCTGGTCATCCTTTTTCAAGGAAGTTTTATAAATGTAACGCCTTGTATTTATGAGTTATGGTTTATACGAGAAACTGAAAGCAGTTTCGTCATGCTTTTTCACAAGGAAGCTTTATAAAATGCAATTGTCTTGTATTTTGAGTTATCGCTTTATACGAGAAACGTTCCGAAAGTAAGTATGTTTTCACAAGAAAGTTTATTAAAATGTAACAATCTTGTATTTATGATATTATGGCTTTATACGAGAAACTGTCTGAAAGCAGCCACGTTCTTTCACAGCTTTATAAATGTAACGTCTGCATTATGAGTTATCGCTTATACGAGAAAACGTTCCTGAAAGTAAGTTCTGGTCATGTTTCACTGAAGCCTTGAATCGCATCGTCCTTGGATTTTTTAGTTTATGACACTTGATAATGATAGAAAACCGTCCGAGCTAGTTCATTCACGCTCACCGCTGAAATTTATAAATGTAACCGGTCCTAGAATTAGGATTAATTTTGATATCGACAGGTCCGGCGCTCATCACGCTCATCATGAGTCATGAGAACGTAATCCCATTCTTTGATATCCATTAATGAGGACAACCGAGCGCTAAGTTCATTCGTTGCTCATCAGCGAGTTTCGATAAACGTAACGTCCTCATCCCAGATATTAACCTATCCAGGTTGTGTCGTCAGTAACCTGATTATTCATGATCAAGATGCAAGTCTGGTCGCCAACCTATTCACGATCATGCGTTTCGCAAAAAAAAAAAAAAAAAAAAAAAAAAAAAAAAAAAAAAAAAAAAAAAAAAAAAAAAAAAAAAAAAAAAAAAAAAAAAAAAAAAAAAAAAAAAAAAAAAAAAAAAAAAAAAAAAAAAAAAAAAAAAAAAAAAAAAAAAAAAAAAAAAAAAAAAAAAAAAAAAACGGTTTCAGCATTAACGAGTCCTGAATCAACCATGAAACCACCAGGCGCCAGTGTTCATCGGCCAAACCCATCAGTAACCAGGGCAAAACCATGAACGAACTGACTAAACCCAGGATTTAGAACCCTGATCCGAACTGAAGGATCCACCAACCCGTCCCAGCCCAGCCTGAACCCTGATAGAGGATTGATTCAATAATGATCCGTCCCGACGCGATCCAGACTGATCGATCTTATCCATTGGTCTTCTATTAATTTTTTTTGAGTTGAGAATACGATTTGTGTCAGAGAGTGATTTTCAATAACCACGTTTTGCTAGTAGAATAAATTATGAAATTAGAGTTCAAAAGTAATTACTTTTAAAATGGGACAAAATGTCTAGTTATTTTTTCACAAACACCGACTGTTTTTGATTAATTTTGTTTATAAGCGTTAAATTTCAAAAAAAATAGAAAAAGAAAAAAGTGTGATATAGTTTTCTTTTAAAGTGAGAGTGATATATTTAGTAAAAGATGAAAATGTTTCAGTAAATTTTTTTTATAAAAAAAAGTTATTTTTTCACAAATTATCATTACTTAGTTGAATTAATAAAAAAGAATTACGGTCTAGGAGATGCTATTAAAAAATCGAGATGTTTTTAAAAACAGAGACAAAAGATAATTATCTCTTTATTGTGCTATCTTTGCAGAAGCTTGTTTTGCATACTGCTGCAAGTTTGATTTGCAAGAGGTGGAAGTTGAGTTGTCACATCGAACTTACAAAAGCATGCCTGATCCAAGTTGACGCGTCAACTTTTGCTGGGCGACAAGTCAAAATCAAACTTGCTGCAAACTTACTTATGTGCTGATCTGGGGTATTTTAGAGTTATCGCTTTATTAATGAGAAATGTCGGTGCTAAGGCTCATTGCTGCTTTTTTCATTGCTGAAAGTTTTATAAATCGTAACGTCTTATATTTTAGAGTTGTCGCTTTTTGATACGAGAAAAAAAAAACGTTCAAGTGGGGAGTTTCGTCAGTTTTTCTGCCATGAAGCTTTATAAACGTAACTGGGCTTTGCATTTCTTTTGATATCGTTTTATACGATATAGAACCGTCCCGAAAGCAAGTGTTCATCATGCTTTTCATTAAGGAAGTTTTATAAACGGGAATCGGTCTTGTATTCTTTTAGATTGTCGTTTTATTGAGTAGTAAAACCAACCTGAGTTAAGCTCTGCTTGGCGTTTTTTTTCCTGCTGGCTTTGATAAACGTAATCTAGATTTTTGATATCGCTTCTATGAGAAACTGTCCTGAGTAAGTTCATGCTTTTTCAATGTTGAAGCTTTATAAATGTAACTGTCTGGTATTTTGATATCGCTTGAGAGAAACGTTCGAAAGTAAGTTTCACGTTTTCATTACGAAGCTTTATAACGTAATGTTCAGGTTTTTGAGTTATCGCTTTTTTATATAGTTTTGCCCTGAAAGTAAGTTTCACGGCGTTTTTCACAAGTGAAGCTTTATAAATGTAACGTTTGTATTTTTGAAGAGCTGTTTTGAGTTGAGAAACGTCTGTAAGTAAAAGCTTCGTCATGCTTTTTCACAAGGAAGTTTATTACGAACAGAAACATATACCACATAACAAAGGACAAACTTTGCTATTTTCTCCGCATATTCGCCACCGACATGGAGACATTTGTCGTAATGAGCAAATCAATTCTGAAGAACCATCCATGCTTAAATTATATAAGACTAATTGATTTTGTTCATCTTCCGCAAGTGGTTTCGATAGCTCAAGTTCTTCCCCTCGATGTATCCTTCTTTTTGAGAGTAGGGGTCAGCCCCCCCCCTTTTTTTACGACCTGACAAAACCAGATGGTTTCTTGAAATTTATTTCACATCATGACAAATATATCAATGTTCGATGGTTATGAATATGAGGAGAAATAGCCACTTTGTTATACCTGTTGTATGTTTCATGGTGGTTTAAAGCTTCCTGAGTAAAGCATGATGGAACTTAATTTGGAACGTCCCCCCATAGACAAGACTAAACAGAAAAGAAAGTCAACCCTATGGAATTTTTTTATCACATATTTGACACATGCATATCTACAATTTGGTTTAGCTACTCCTGCTGCATTTTTTTGTTTGTGTTCATATGCTTCATAGACGAGCCAAGAATTACCTTCCCATAGAAGATTTCTCCAAAAAATTGATATTTACCTTGAATTTTTCTAAATGGCACAGTAAATTCTCTTCGTTTAGTTTAAAAGTTTTGGGTTGTAATTTCATCAAACAGATTGAGATCGTCGAAAGAGTCAGAAATTTCTACAAAAGGCCTTTTTCCCCAGAGTACTTAAATATCAATACTGTTTC